>APFE030500419.1:180897-193605 GCA_000404065.3 Pinus taeda | reverse complement strand
TTTCTTATATGGCTATCCTCCCCCTGGCCAACCCCTGCTACCAAGTATTACTATGCTGCATTCATAGTTGACAAAATCCATGATCAATTCATAAGATTGGAAAATTAGAGAGTATTCAAGAATTCCACAATCCTGTATCACCTTTTATTGTATTACCAAATTGACAAATTCCCATTCTCTATGAATAAGCTTGATATC
Source organism: Pinus taeda (assembly GCA_000404065.3). NCBI lineage: Eukaryota > Viridiplantae > Streptophyta > Pinopsida > Pinales > Pinaceae > Pinus > Pinus taeda. The sequence goes on along the minus strand of APFE030500419.1, from coordinate 193,407 downwards.
AAAGGTAATCCCAGATCTGTCACTTCTGGACTTCCATCTTCCACTACTTGTAGACTTCTCCCTATTCATACAATGAATTCATAGATCAATTTTTCTATCCTCTAACCACCATGCTGACAAGACATCCTCCCCCAAGAATCAGCGATGATATCAAGAGAATCCTTCAACTACCAAAACAGTACAAGATAGGTGACTGGTACTTGTACCAGAATCACACCGAGATCTGAATCTATGGGTGTGAGATCCCTCCTTTCAAGCTACCTAAGTATGTCCCTATGAGATTGTTTTCCCTTGATTATTTCAGGGAAATATTAAACTCTGACCAAATTCATTTCACTAAGACAAAGAATAAATCCCAATTGAGGATCAAAGACCACTTAGGCCCATTTGTGTGCAACAATAGAGAAGTAAGGAAAAGGGCAGAAGAAATCATAGAAGCAACAATGAAACTAAATGAATGCTTTGTTTGGACATATGATCCTCACAGCTTCATTTGTGAAAGGAGAATGAAACATAAATGGTCACCCTATATCCATCATAGAATCTTTGAGATAGAACAGTATGCAAATTTGAATGAATGGAGGGAAGGAACTTTGATACAACAGGATAATGATCAAGTTGAGGTTGACAATGTGATGAATGATTTGGAAAAGAAACTTGACCTGAACTCTTTTGAACATGTGCTAGTTGAATCTACTCAAAGGCCAACCTCATAACCTAGTGCCTCCACATCAGAAACTTCTCAAAGGCACGCATAGGAAACTAGTTCTCCCACAGCAGAGCCATCATAGGAACAAAACCAAGGAACAACTGCTCCAATAGCAGAACAACCAGAAACAATAGAACAACCAGAGAAATCAGAGTAGCCTAAGATATGAGTAGAGTTAGATCCACCACAACCACATCTAATTCAGACTAACATGAGAAATCCCCTAGTAGTGTAGACTCCTCTGAATGAGGAAAAGAACTTGAAAAGAGATAGGGAAGTAACTACCTCTTCTAGCAGACCTATAGATCAAACCTTTGCTAAGAGGTGAAGGTTGAATCCTTATTCAAAGGAAGAGTTCATTGGAGAAACTACAGAAAGCCTAAGAAAGGAAGGAACAGATAGTTTACACACAAGTGGGACACCCTCAAGTTCACAGAGGCAAGACCTGGAAAGATAGCAGAGTATAGAAGTGTCATCTCTCAAGACTTCTTCTGAGAAGATCATAGATGTAGAAGGAAAATTCAAGGAGATAAAGACCAAGAATGAGTAGCTGAAGGCCCAAGCCTACGCACAATACTTGAAGATGGTCCCCACAAATCAAACCAAATTGATGTCACTTTTGACATCAAGTAAGGCAAAATGAAAATGAGCTTTCTAAAGCCCACAGTGCTACAGCCAAAATCTTTGGCATATTATCTCAAGACTAACTTTGAAGTCATGGCTAAAGACATCCACTCCATAGACCAGATTGAATTACACAAGCAAAAAAGGGAGATGGTCTATTCTACACTGACTAGCAAGGAAATGATGGCACATATGTTGAAAAATTCACATAGCAACACTACTGCCCAATTGCAACTAGAAAAGGCCTCCTCATAGGTAAAAGACAACAGAATCAAATCATTGGAAGAGTTGATTATTGATTTGGGCCATGACCCTAAAGATGTTAAGGCAAAAAATAAAAAATAAGGAAGAAGAATTAAAATATAGTTGCACTTAAGAAACAATTGAAATTTCCACCACTCATTCAACCTCAGACTGCTGAAGTGATTGAGAAGAAAAATGAAGAGGAGCTTATGGACTTGGTCTTTAAGCTAAATGTACAATTAAAAGAGGTAGAGCAGGAATTAGAAAAGTAAATACAATCAAGATAGAGTGATTCAGCCACACAGCCCCAAACTATAGTACCTATAGTTTCAATAGCAGTCCCTTCTACATTGGCATCAACTTTAGCACCAAATATTCCTTTGGCAACAGTTGCACCCATAGAAGTAATAGGTACATCACAGACAATTACACCACCACAGAGTACAAAAGACTTGATTAAGTCCATGGAGGACATGAATCTCCAAGTCACAAAGCTATAGAAAGTGAAAGAAAAATTCACTACATTGGAGCAGAAATATGATGTATCAAAAATCAATTTTGTAGAAGAGATGAGGAAAAACAAAGGCTTAACATAAGAAATTAGAGCATTGGATAAAGAGATTACATTTGAAAATCCCTTGATAGAGATTAGGAGGATATTGTGGAACAATATCATTGATTCTATCAATGACATTTGGTCATCCATTCAAATTATTTTTGAACAAATTGATTTGGTTAAGCCTGCTCTTGAAGAAGTTCAAAGGACCAGAGAGGAATTGGGTAGAAAGCTTGAAGAGGCAATCCAGTTAATCATTTTTCTTAATAGTAAAAACAAGCAACAATTGGAGCAATTAAACATTCAAGATAAGATTGCTACCATCCTCGAAATAAAGAAAGTATTAACCAAAACAAATCTAATGCAAGGCCTGGAATATAGATGTCAAAATATGCAGGAAGATAGTGATCAATTCATGGATAAATATGGCATCTTACAAAGTAAAGGACTCCCAAGTCATTTAGTGATCAATGGAAAGCTAATGATCCAGATAGATTATATCAACAAATTACATCAACAAGCCGACCATCAGGCAAGTTGATCTTCGGTCAAGGCATTGCCCATAGGGAAAGTTCTCTACGATGGTTTGGAGAACCATTTTTACATTGAATATGAAGTGAAACACCTATTCCCAGTGCAACACAATTTTGTGAAATATACTGAAGCAGATGAAATCTACAGGAAGCTGACAAGGACCAGAATACCAAAAGATGATTGGTGGTCCAGCATGACTGACATCCTGTAAATTACCATGACTTAAGTGAGGTAAAGAGTAGTAATTACCACAGTAAGTTTTGGTAAAAATGGTGAACAATGGTGAACAAGTAGAGAGTATCAGATATAGGTGAAAGAGTATCAGTGAAAATATAAAATCAAATGTCTAGCACAGAGTTACTAGCACGACAACAAGATGCACATTCACTGGACCTGCCTCCAGCTCCTTCAAGAAAAACAAGGACAACAAATATCAACTCACATTCTGTTTATACATTCGACACCATCTGTCTCTATATTCATGCAAAAGATATTTAAGTTTCCTAGAATGTATCTGTCTTAGTTAGAAGATATTTTAATGTAAATTTTGTATAAGTGCTTCCTTATTCAAAGTATTGAGGACGGATTCTTAGAAATTTCTGTAGACAATTTACTTTTGGAATTCAAGTGATGTTGAACAACTTTTGCATGGCTGGCTTGAACAAAGTAATAAAGAAAAGGACTCTTACAGGATACTTGTGTCAAATGAGAAACAAATAAGTATTCTATATCTCATATTTTTACAGTTTTTCTAGTTTAATAAATATTCATATGTGTTTCATATCTAAATGATAAGTGAAAATTTATATTTCAAAAAGAGCTTTACTGCATTCTGTCTTTAAAATCTTTTATATTATGAATGTTTTCTTCCAGACTATTATAGGTAGGGAATTCTTAATTTCTCCTTACTTTCATAGTTTATCACTGTGACCATTTAACAAAAAATACTTAATTGCTTTCTCTTAATGAGCACCCACTTTCCCTCATCTTGGACCCTGTTGAAGGATTCTTAGTTTCCCTTCCTCCCTATTCAAAACCATTTCACCCTTTTGAAGCTACCATTTGTCTTTTGTTTGACTATCTTTCCCTGTGAAATTTCTCCTTTGTTAAATCAACCTGATCCAATTAAGCCATCATTCAATTGACTCCATAGCCCAATGGCCTGAAATACCTTGTTCTATCTATACTCTTGAATTCCACCACCAAACAAATCAAAACCCCCCAACCTTTCATAACTAGCCTAATATCTCACAAAACAAAGCTAAATCATAAAGAGAGAGCCCTCTCTGATTATAGATTGGCTAGATTCTGTACTTAAAAGATTGGTTTGTGGTTACCTCAGGCCCCTTTCCTTCTTCTAACAACTTCAAGGAAAATCTGAGTGATAACAGCAGTGAGGTATACATAGGTGTTTATTTTGAATTTTAGACAAATAATTATAGTTGCATTCATTTTTAGATGCATGGTTAAAGGCATGTTAAAATCATTTTGCATTTTAGATTTTAATAATTTTTCAAAACTTCGTAGTAATATGTGTTCACGATAGGAATTATCAACCAGTTAGAGTAATTCATAGACAAATAAGGAGTTTTAATAATTTCCTTCCAACAACTCTCTTGAATCCTATCAACAACTCGAATATCTTCTTCTTAGGAAGATAATATTTTAACGACATTAAAAAATTTATCTGTATCTCCATCTGGACAAGATGATCTTTAAGTCTCTTTTTATTCCCCTTGTCAATTTGTTGAAGAGACTAAATAATCACGCAATACTGTTGATGGGGAGAAACTACCAGAACATGACGAATGAATAATAAAGGAGGATATTCAAAGTGATTTAAACCAAGAAAGGAATCAAGAATTTCATGTCCTTATTGAAATATGGTTCCAATCAAGGATCAAATCACCTTATTTCTTAATTGCATTATCAAAACAATTGGTTTTTCATGCTTTGATGTATTTTAATGCATATTTTTTAAAACCATGCATGAATATCTTTTTACTCCTCTTACACACATGGTTATAGTGAAAAGATACATTCAATTGAAACAAATTTTCTATTTCTAGTAGAGTAGAGTAGGATAGAATCAAAGAATAAAAACTAAGTTTGGAAATAAGTTTTTTTTTTTAAGTTTTTAAGTTATATTTCATTTTATTTTCATTTTTTTGGGTGGTGTAGTAAGACCCACACAACTCACTAATCATTTGTAGGAAGATGTAGAAAGAGAAGGAATATTTCATAAGGAGACAAATAGAGTTTTGAGAGCCACAATTTAAAGTTAGAGATCAAATTGTTTTTCTTTTTATTTTTAAATTTCACATTCCAAATGAATAAAGAATTTTAATATTGTTGAGTATGTTCTCTCTTGCACTCTCTGAGACCTGGAAGATCAGAAAAGAAAATTGAACGAAGTTAGTTTTAAAATTTTTGCAATAAAAATTGGATAAGAGATCTAAATTTATAATAAAAGTATAAATATAGGCTTATGTAAAGCTCAAATAGAAAAAAATCCTCCAATGGATCCAACATTCTTGAACACCCCTGATTTGACTATTTTTGCACCTCATTTTGCCAAAAGTTTAGAAAGTTATCACTGTCTTAATTTTCCGCAATTCTATTGTTAATGAGCTTACAATTTGACCCAAACCTAGTTTGTGTGCCCTAAAGGTAGAAACGGCATGTGGACCTATCATACAATCTCCATCCATGATCAAAATTGTAGGATGGTTAAAACTGCCCCGAGGTCCTCCGCGTCTATGGTCATATTATGCTGAATGGGACCAGGGGATTGGGATTAGTCCCTACCCTTTACCCAGATATGTGCAGGTTACAATTTAAATACATGTTTGGGAAGTTTATTTGATAATAAATATCGTAGCAAAGTTGGTAAAAATTCTTTGTGGTTTATGTGAGGTTTTGGGTTCGATTCTCATGGAGTGCAGTTTTGGCCCTTAATAAATTTTGTTCCCCACGAGGTTGCCATGTCGCAACCAATGGTTGGTCCATGTGGCACTTCCTCGTTGGCCAACCACAATAGCTCGCAAACCAATCAGAAACAACCACATGTCAACCAATAAACTAGTGACATGTCTAAATCACGAATAGGACGATGAGAAAAAGTAAATTTTTTCCAAGTGTCACGCCTTTGTCAGTGTACGAATTTCTAACTCGGCATTCGTTCAACTCAAAATTCATTTTTTTAGTTGTTTCACAAATCAATCAAAATGTGATTTGAGAGCATCCAAAATTATATTTTACTGAAATGAATTCCTTTGGATTCAGAGAGGCAAGATCTATGCTTTGGTGGTAGTTTCAAGTTGATCAAAGAATTTTGAATTTTGAGCATTTTATTGATCCATGAGATCTTGGACAAGTGTGGAGCACTAGACAGGAAGTAAAAATGTTATTACAAACTTATACTTTCTAAAAACCTACAAATATTTAAAAATCTAACAACAATAATTGAAAAAACACCACAGGAATTCGATTGCCAGTTGTAAAGCAACAAAGCATTGCACCGATCTGTGTTTTTGGTAGCTGCAGAATTCACACTGTTGGATAACTATACCAATAGGTTTCATATTTCATGATTGGAAAATTCAAATGCCAAATATGCTCTGCTTTGCTAATGCAAAGATCCCATATTTCCAAGACAAGGCAAGGTGTGTACATGCCTTCATGTTTACTAAATTTTGATGGATAGTCCAATAGTCTAATCTGGATCATGCCATGTTTCAATTTTCTGTTGTAGAATAGAGAAAGAAGTCTGTCCAAACTGTTTAATCTTGACAGACCAATAGTTAAGTAGAGAAACTAAGGTTCCCAACTGCTTAATCTGGGGCCTTGGAAGCAATAAGGGTAGTGCTAGATAGGCAATTAGAAGAAAAAGCCAATGGAAAAGAAAAGGCACATAAGGGTCTGCAAGCCCAAGTGCACCCTCCAAGAAGAAACAAAAAATGCTAGGCAAGTAGATGGGTAGGTAGATGGGGTTGTAGAAGTGGTATTCCTTTCAAGCTGAATCTTGCTGGTAAACACAAGGAAAACAACACAATGAAGCATGTCTAACTTCCCTCTTTTCCTTGTTTTACACTCATTACTAATATCCCTACACCAGTTGTGCTTATGAAAGAATTCAAGGTTTTATGTTGGTTCTTGTTTCCTAAGAGCCACATTTCTTGTGCAAAATTCTTTTCATTTTGATCTACTCCCTAAGCTAAGATGTTTTCAAATAAACTTAGTGATATCACTCCTCATTTACCCTCTCCTTCCATATTAACCCTTAACTTCTATTATCTAATTCCCTATGTCACCTTTTCCCTACTATTATAACACCATGGTGTATAAACCCCAAACATTCTATAAATATCCCCCCTTGGCATTATAGCCATATGTTCACCACTAGGGAATCAAATTGACATCTGGTCAGTTTGAGAACCCAAACCTAACCTCTTTTTCTCCTTCAGAACTCATCTACCTAGTCTACCCTTCATTTTGCCTAAAAAACCTTGGAAAAAACCCATTTGTACCCTTAAACCCGCTCAGAAGGCAAAAGCATGTTGAAAACCCTCTTTTCCGCCTTATCCTAAGTTTGGGACCTATGTGCAGTTTTATACAAAATACATTGAAATAACCCAATATCCCGACTTATCCAAAGTTTTGAGCCATGCGCGATTTTGCAAAGAAATTACATGAAAAACCCATTTTTCCTAAGTTTTTGAGATATCCGCGACTTTATAAAAATACATTAGAAAACCATGCAAATTTGCTAAAGTTCCAAAGTCCCGTCTGGGCACAAATCCCATGGAAAATCATTTTTTATTACCCGCCCGATGCCGTATCGTCCAGACACGTTATCGGCCCGTCGACCGTCCAATCGGGTGCTTTTCATCCAACGGCTCACGTGGATATCGGACCGGCCCCGACGTCCGAAAGATAGCGTCCGATATCTGTGAGAGGGTGACGTCAGGCCTCGGCCACGCGTCGCCACCACAGTGTATCGGAGCCCCCTCTGACAACTCCACTGTTGTATCATAAGCGGTGCGATATGATACCACCTGCGGTTTCCGGTTTCCACTAAACCGCCTGCCAGCATCACCGCTACGTCACTGCCAGCGTCATCGACACGACCACGCCCCCGTCCACCATTGCTCCACTTGTATGCCACCTCACCATCCCCGTGGACCACTCATAAACCGCCATGTCACCTGATGAAGTCATGCTGACATCATCCGACCCTGACTCACCCGATGACGTCATTCTGATGTCATCCGAAAAAGGCGCCAATGTTCCAAAAATCCTTATTTTGGCCAATTTTTCGCGTTTTTTGCATTTTTTACAAAAACTTCTGTTGCGCCTTCTGCATGCATTTTACGTCCAAATTTGCACCAACCTGCTGAATTTCGACCTGGAGACCTTCGGCGCGCCTACCCACCTGCATTTGTGACCTGGACTGTCAGTATACCAGGTATTTATCACCGTTAATCCTCTCTGGGCCTGGTTTTATCTACAATAGCTGAAATTCACTTAAAACACTGAAAAACGCATAATTCACCGGCAAATTCCCTGCACCCAGTTCCCATTTGAAATTGAACGGTCGAAATTCACTAGCTAAGCCTGGTTTAACAAAACTTTCACTAAAATCTGCATCCTGTTCGCGCAGTCGTGAACAGGAAACCCGAACTTACACCTAATTACTGTGAAAGAACTCTGTTAAACACAAGTATTTGCTCTCCCTTCACTACTGTGTGCATTATTTCATTTGATGCCATTCACCCTTCTGCCCTCTGTTTCTCAATTCACCTCTTTTTCCAAGAAATACTCTTTTCTGTTACTCAGCATAAGTAACACTAATTTACATACAAAACAGAGTTTTTAAGTAACCATGGAAACTCCAGTAGTACCTGTGGCCCTCAATATTGCCCCTTTGAATGCCCCTAAGAGAGAATTGGAGTGGTAGGCTTTAGCAGACTTGGATTACCAGATTTCAGAAGAATTCCTAGCACAAAGCAAATTCCACCTCCACCTGCTAAATGAATTAAAGGCCAAACATGTAGCTGGATCAGATATATTGGGCATTTGGGATTCCTTCCTCCCAATCTTCAAGCTTCCTCAGGTCAACCAATTCCCTGACCTAATTCACCTATGTGTTGAATGTTACGATCCCACTCAGGGAGCTGTGCTTGACCCTTCAGGCTCAGTTGTGTTTTACATCCCCCCTGAGGCCATCAGAGAGATCCTGCAATTCAAGACTGAGAAGAAATTGGTTCCCCTATCTTTGTTTGATCTGATAAACCAAGGAGCTAAGATGTTGATAGATTCTCAGATCACAAAGCTTAACCAATTGTTTATTAACTCTGATACTGTGCAATACCCTCCTATTTTTCATGGCTACCTCAACCCATTGGGCAGGGACCTTGTAGATATGATCAGTCCCATTCTGGGCTATAACTCAATTGAGTATATTGATGAGACTGTACTGGTAATGATGCTCATATTTTCCCCTGGCAAAGCTCCAATCTGCTATGACTATGCCACTTACATATCAGACAAAATGCATGAGCAATTTATGAACCTATCAAGGGAAAAGGTGTTCAGATACTCCTCCTACATCTACCACCTAATATTATACTATCAACATGAGAAATTCCCTTTTGGTGTGAATAGGGTGGATGCACAAGGAAATCCAAGGTCAGTAGTGTATTGGGCCTCAGTTTTTCACTGTAGAGCTTATTCTCCATACACTTATTGTGAGTTTATAGACCTTTTCATCCACCTAGCCATGTCTCTGTTCCTAAGCTCACCTCCTCCAAGACTAACAGATGAGATGCAAAGGATCCTTCAACTGTCAAAGGTATACAGCATTGGGGATTGGTATTTTTACCAAAACTACACCGTTATCAGAATATATGGTTGTGAGTTACCCCCATACAGACTGCCCAAGTATGTGCCCATGAGATTGTTTGCCCTTGAATACTTCAAGCAATTTGGGAATGCTGATGTAAAGAATTTTTCAGGCAAAGGCAAGAAGGCACAGCTGAAAGTAAAAAACCAATTGGGCCACTTTGTTTTGAACAAAAGGGAGGAAGGTTGGCAAGAGGCTGACAGAATGCCAGCAAGCCTTGGCCTAAACACCAGTTTCCTCTGGAAACGTTATGACCCCAATCATTTCATCACCTTAAGAAGGGTCAAATATAGGCTGTCCAGTTATGACCATGTAAGGTTGCCTCACATAGAACAATATGCAAATCAATCAAAATGGAAGAGAGGCACACTAGAGGAACCTGTTACACAAGAAGAACTAAATGAAAGAGCAAGAAGAAATCTTCTAAAGATGGTTGACTTGGAACTTCCTGCAAAGGTATTCTCTCTTCCAAACCCTCAAGTAGGAGCAGCTGCCTCATCCTCCACAGTACATCAGGAGGCAGGCAAAGCCACAAATCAAGCCTCCAGCAAAGGCAAGGAAAAGGAAATGGTGCAAGAGCAGCCCCTACAGCAACAATAGGTACAACAAGAACAGGCACAGCAGCAACAAAAGGAGCAGCCAGGGCAAAAAGAGAAAACAGCAAAGGCCCCAATGGTCACTGAACAGCAGCCAGCACAAATGGTGCCCCCTAGGCAAGAAACAAGAGCTGAAGCCTCAGTGCTCCAAACCCTAGAAAGAGAGGACATAAGCAGGAAAAGGGACAGATAGACTCCCCTCACTACATCAACAACTCAGGGGGAAAAGAGGCAAAGATTGAACCATTTTTCGGAAGAAGAAATGCCAATAGGGCAAACTTCGGGTATGGGCCTGCCTAGCATGGAGGCCTCAGCAAGTTCCTTCCAGCAGGAACAAGAGAGGGCAGCAGGAGGAGAAGTCAGCTCCTCAAGCCAACAAAGAGCAGGTGAACAAATTATCAAGCAGCAGTTCAAGGATATTAAGAAGAGAAATGAACCCATAAGGTTGCAATTGTATAATCATTTGTTGAAAATGGCTCCCACTAACCAGGAAAGACTCATGTCTGCTTATGATGTACATGAGGGCAAAATGATAATGAGCCATTTCATACCAGCTGTGCAGCAACCACAGTCAGCTGCAGATTACATCAGGACCAACCAAGAGGTCCTTGCCAAGGACATCCACCCGATGGATCAAATTGAATTACACAAGCAAACGGATGAGATGGTGTATGCCTCCTTGGAAGACAAAACATTGGTAAACTACAGTCTAGATCATAGCCTAAATAATACCACTGCACAACTTGAGTTGGAAAGGGCATCCTCTCAAGCAAAGGACAACAGGATCAAAGCTTTGGAGGACATCATAATAGAGCTTGGGCATGATCCTAAGGATGTCAAAGTAGTGCAGGAGTTGTTGAAATTAAGGGATGCTGATATGGCAGCATTAAGAAAAATGATCAAGATCCCAGCAACTCTTCATCCCCAAATTGAAGAAGTTGCCCAGCTGAGACAGGACAAGGATGCAGCGGCTATGCTGGTAACACTATACAAACAGCTCATCCAAACACAGGGAAAGTTGGAAGAATCAGAGGCTGCACTTCAGGCAACATTGCAGCAAAAAGAGGTAGGACAAACTTCACAACCTCCTCCAGAAACAATCAATCTGGAGGAAGCTCCTCAAACCACTGCCCTTCCCAGTCAGCAGACACAGCAAGAAGCACCCTCCACCTCAGCACCAACAACAGAGCAGGCTGAAAGTCTTGACATGTAGAAGCTCAGAAATGAGATTCAAGTCTTGGAGGCCCAAATGTCAGAGCTGAATCAAGCCAAAGAAACACTGGCTAAGATCAATGAAAAATGTGACAAATCCAAGCAAAATGTGGTTGAGAGAGAAAGAGAGGTAAAGAGTCTCAAGAGAAGGATAAATGAGCTAGAAAAGGAGCTCACACTGGACAAAGTAACAACTGAGCTCAAGAGAATCCTATGGGACAATATTGGCCAATCCATCACAGACCAGTGGGAATACATTGAGACCATTCATGAGAAAATGGGGCTCATTGGAAAAGCACACAGGGAAATCCAAAGGGCAAGGGCATCTCTAGGCAGCATGCGTGACGCTGCCACTAGAATGATAAATGTGCTTAATTATAGGACAAGCTCTCAGCTGATCAAAATGGGAATTGGCAACAGGACTGAGACCATTTCAATGGTCAAAAGGGTCCTAACACTAAGAAACCTGGTACAGACCTTAGAGAGAAGAAGCCGGGATATGCAGGCAGACATCAATAAATTCCAGGACAAGTTCATAGCATTGCAAAACAGAGGTCTTCCTAGCTTGAAGGAGCCCTCAGGAAGACTACTTTCACATGAAAAATATGCCAAGAGGGTCAACACCTTTGCTGCTAATCAGATTGCAGAAAAGGCCAACACATCATCAGAAACAGGGCCAACATCAGGACAGACCCTTTTCAACAAGGTGGAGATCTTATTCTTTATTATGAATGAAATTAATCACTTGTTTGATGAGCCTCCCAATTTTTATAAGTATACAGAGGCAGATGAGACCATACAGTCAATTTTGAGGCATCAATTGCCCACACAGGAAGTTTGGAATAGTTTGATACAATTACTGCTAAACCAAAGCCAGTAATTATGTTTTTCCTTTTGAAATATATAAATTATCATGCACAGGAAGATTTTGATATGTCGGCACGTATGCAAAGAGAGGCTGAGCTTACTCAGCAAAACCATTCGGCCACCACAGCAGCACTAACAGTCACAGAGGACAGGGCCGAAAAGCTACAGGAGGACAGAGCTGCACAGACACGTCATTCAGCAGTTATAACAAAGCGTTCAACCGACTCAGTGACCTCCAAAGGTCGAAATCTTCTGACAGAATTAA
>APFE030500419.1:84726-146719 GCA_000404065.3 Pinus taeda | reverse complement strand
AGGTAATACAAAGGCGGTGGAATTTCTAAAGCTCTGTGTTGTTGATACATTGTGGTGTTTAACTGAATGTTACAGGATTCCTGCGTATTTCATGGCACAATAAGTTTTCCTTACAACTCTTTGTTTATGTGTTTTATCATCTTTCATATCTCTTTCATGTTTCTGTTATTTACAGTGAATGACAAGGAAAAGGAATAGTTCTAGGAGTTAATCACAGATTACCCTGGACTCAATCTAAGCTATTTTAAGTGTTTTTCTTCAGTTATAGCAATAAAGGTGTAATTCTTAATTGCTACCCTTTCACGTTATATCTTTCACAGTGATTATTGTTTCAGGAATTCAAGTTTTCTCCTGAGGAATATATCTCTTTCCCACACCTCAACTTAGTGGAAAATTCTTGATTGCTTTCCACTGGTTGTTCACATTCCACCATAATAATTTCAAGTTTGTTTCATAAAGTATTTAAATGGCCCTGTAATTCCAGCTGCTCAAACTCAAGATTTCAACAACCAGTAGCCACAGACTCCATTGCCCAATGGACTAACCTTATTTGCAGATTTCCACTTTAAGTACAGAAAGACATCCTTCCAACCAAACATAAACCAAAACCCCTACTTCATAACTAGCCTAAAATCTCCACAAAACAGAGACAAACCTTAAAGAGAGAGCCCTCTCAGATTACAGCTGGGCTAGAAGCTGTAATCCAAAGATTGGTTAGTGGTTACCCCGGCCGTATTCCCTTGGGAGTCAAAGGGAACAACCTGGGTGTTAATAAACACAATTCAATAACTTATGAAAAATTGGTTTCTAGTCTATTCATGAAGCATTAAGTGTGTGGAGAAGAGGTCTCAAGCTCAAAATTGGTTAGAAACATAATCAATAAGTCACCAACAAAACATTAACATGTGATCGATGGCACTGATCAGGTAAAAATGCATTTAATTTTTCATCCTTGATTTTTTTTTATTAGTATTATTTCTAAGGCTTTTGTGTATATATGAAATGAAGAGGGACTAGTCATCTCCCTCTTTTGATAGTCTCACATTTTATTGCAGAAAAATTGCTAAGTTTTTGCAGGTTCCAGAACGATGAACGAAGATGAAACTATATGGACAAGTACCTTTTTAAAGACCATGTTTTTTCAGAAGAGCATCATCATTCAATGTAAAATAAATGTTGGGTATACGACCAAAGTCCCACATTGACTAGAAGTGGGGAGGATCATGGATATATAGGGATGGACAAATATCTCCATTGGTATGAGGCCTTTTGGGGTAAGTCCAAAAGCAAATCCATGAGGGCTTAGGCCCAAAGTGGACAATATCATACCATTGTGGAGATATGTGGTGTCAAAAATCCTTACAATAAAATCCTCTACACCATTTCTACTAAACACATACAAATTTTACGGTTTCCACACATTTTAAGCCTTTAGTTGATCCATAACTGTCTATCTCCCTACTACCAAAAGCTCACTTCCCTTTGCACACTTAATACTTTCCTACCTAATTTTTAGTCACCCTTAACCCAAATAAAGCCATTTAGCTCCCTTACAAAGTAGATTCAACCCATTTCCCATTTCCTTTATGTTAAATAAACCTTGCTTCAACGCAAAATTTACATCCATTGTTCTTCAAATTATTATTGTAGACTCATGTTAGATGATGGAGGATTCATTAAGGCTTCCCTTATAACAAGTTTTGACCCATTGATTATGACACATCATCTAGGATCAAAACTAGAAATCTTTCAAGTACATTGACACTTGCATTCCTTAATTGAAAGTTCTCTCGCCAATAAACAATGGGAATACATCAATTTCCCCTATTTGTTGGATCTTCTAGGTTACTCAACTACGACATGTCTATTTGTAACTAGTAAGATGTAATTAGGCATCTTGACTCCATTTACATCAATGGTTAGTATTCTCATGTTGGTTAATTGTACTCATTAATGGCCAGTAATCTAACAATTTATTTTCTATGACATCGATACATTTTTTCACATATATAATAATTATGCCATCGATTGGGAACGAATGAAGACTACATGATTTCAGCAGTTTGTAGCATGACTCAATTCATCAGCCATAGCAATAAAGATTCCAACCTCATTCTCAATTCATACAACAAAGGGAAACAAGAAGCAAGATCATAATTTTTTACTTCATATTCCATGATCCACTCACAACAACCACACTCTTTGATATACATAACTTGTCCACTTTTTAGGTAAGTAAAGGTATGTAATTTTGTAATATTAAATCATGTAATTCCTTAAATGCTAAAATTGTGATTTTGGGAAATTCCTCAACACATTTATATTCCCTTTTTCATTTGCAAAAACATAAAAAACCTTAAGTTGAGGGGAAGGGATATTCATATTTCATGTCACATGTCACAGTTCATTTCATCCTAGGCAACATAGTTTTCACACTCAACTATTATTGCATTTTTTATTCAAAAAGGTAATAGATTTTGCAATGATCAATTGATGAGAACATTAAATGGCTGACAATCACTATGGGACTTAAAAATTAGTTCTCAATGTTTTCAAGTATTTTTATGCAACAAAAATAGCAAAAATATTGTTACACAAGAACCAATACTCATAAAGTTTTGGTTTTCACACAAGAACCAACCATAAAAAAATATATGTTGCAATCACATATATTTCAATGTACAATCTCCAAAAACAATAAAATTTTCAAATGAGATGATTACACAAAGCTAAAGGAGAATCAATACAAAGCAAAAGATCATAACGAAGAAAATTCTTTTCAAGATGATCAACTTATGATTAAGTGAATCAATGAAATAGTTGCATGATGACACACAACATCCTTAGTTGGGGGGTATGTTCGGCCTGCAAAATGTTATACACTTTCACCCACATTTCCATCATTTAACCCTCATTCCATTACTCTATAACCCCATAACCTTACATTAAGTAACCATTTCCATCATTACATAGGTTTATCATTATTATTTTCCAAATCATTGATTTTAAGTATTATAAGCGAATTTGTGATTAACTGTTAGGAAATTAACACATTTTCATATATATCTAAAAGTTTTATGAGTCTTGTGATATTGTAGGCCTACTGGAGATTCTATAAGGGTCCTACTTGGCCACACAACCACAAATTCGAATTTCAAATTCCAACTCATGAAGATTTGTGGAGTAATAATAGAAGATGTGGATCATTAACTATGCACATTCAAAGGAGAAGTGTCATGGATGAGAGGATTTGTATTTTACATTTTTAGGAGATTGGTTGTAACTACAAGAGATAAATCTAGATTTAGGAAATATCTAAGGATCTATATTTATTGCATAGTTATCTTGAATTTTTTTATAAATAGGAGTTCACCTTTCATACAAAGGGTGGTTACTTGTAAATTGTTAACTAGTTAGTGTTGTTGTTAGTATTAGTGTTAGCTGCTAGTTGGAGGTTCCAAGTTCCATCTGTGTGGTTTGTAGAGTGAGGAGAGAGAATTCTTGGAATATATTGTAACTTCATATTTATGAAATACATACTGCTATTTTTATCTCCAAGATGTGATAGTTGATTTAGTGTGCTTGCTGAGGAATGGAGCGCCCCCATCAACCATAGTTTACACATATTTGTACATATTGGTAACATAGTATAGTTTTGTTATTTCATTAATTTTCATACAAGTGTGCTTTTACTTTCAAAAATTGTGATTTCATTTCATCATGTGTGATTTACTTTCCAACAAGTGTGATTTCAATTCAACAAGAGATTTCAACTATGCAAGTGTGTGTGATTTGATTTATGCAAGTGTGGTGTGATTTTATTTATGCAAGTGTGATTTTATTTTTTGAAGCATGCATGATTTAAATTTTGCAAGTGAGATTTCAATTTCTTTATGTTTGGTTTGGATTGAATTGGATTAACTTAATTTTCTTGGTAATTAGCTTTGTTGCAATAGAATAATATATTCTAATAAATAACCACCTAGCACATATAGTACAGGTATACCTTGTTAGTTCTACGAACCTCGTGTTGAAAATTAATGACAAGGATTTCACTAAAAATTAAATAACCAAACATTTTGGTGTTGTTGCAGAGGAGGTATACATAGTTGTTTATTTTGAAGTTTAGACAACTCATTATAGTTGCATTCATTTTTTGATGCCTCGTTAAAAGCATGTTAAAATCATTTTGCATTTTAGATTTTAATAATTTTTCAAAACTTCGTACTAATGTGTGTGCACGACAAGAATTATCAACCAATTAGAGTAATTTACAGACAATTAAGGATTTTGAAGAATTTCCTTCCAACAACTCTCTCAAATCCTAGGAACAACTCGGATATTTGATTCCTAGGAAGAGTATATCTCAGCTGCATTCAAAAATTTATCTGTATCTCCACCTCCACAAGAAGAACTTTGAGTCTCTTTTGATTGCTCTTGTCAATTTTTTGAAGGGATTTAAGAATCATGCAATACCGTTAATGGGGAAAATCTACTATCATTTGAGGAATGCATAATAAAAGAGGATATTAAAAGTGATTTAAACCAAGAAAGGAATGAGGAATTTCATGGCCTTATTAAAAGATTGTTTCAATCAAGGATCAAATCACCTAATTTCTTAATTGAATTATCAAAACAATTGGTTTTTAATGCTTTCATGTATTTTAATGCATATTTTTCAAAATAAGCATGAATATATTTTTACTCCTGTTATGCACATGGTTACACTGGAAACATACATGCACTTGAAACAAATTTCCTATTTCTAGTAAAGCAGAGTAGGATAGAATCAATTTATAAAAATCAAGTTTGGTGATGTGTTTTTTTTAAGTCTTTAAGTTTGATTTCATTTTATTTGCAATTTTAATTTTTTTGGTGGTGTAGTAAGAGACACCCAACTCAATTATCGTTTGTAGGAAGATGTAGAAAGAGAAGAAATATTTGAGAAGGAGACAAATAGAGCTTTGAGGGCCATAACTTGAAGTTAGATATCAAATCCTTTTGCTTTGTATTTTTAAATTTTGGATTCCAAATGAATAAATATTTTTATTATTGTTGAGTATGCTCTCTTATTGTGCTCTCCGAGACATGGAAGATCAGGAAAGAAGATTGAACCAAGCTGGTTTTAAAATTTTGCAATAAAAATTTCATAAGGGATCTAAATTCATAATAAAAAGTATAACTGCAACCATTTATAAATCTCAAGTGTATAAGATAATTCTTCCAATGGATCTAACAATATCAAAAACCCATGTTTTCGCTCTTTTTGTACCTCATTTGGCCAAAAATTGAGAAAGATATCATTGTTTTAAGTTTTTATGCAATTTTGATATTAATAAGCCTACAATTCGACCCAAAGCTAGCCTGTGTGCCCCGACAACTGAAACGGTGCATGAACATCACCTACAATATTGATCCATGGTCAAAATTGTAGGATGGTTAAAACTGCCCCCAAGTCCTCCGCGCGCGTGGTTATATTACCCTATATGGAACCAGGGGCTACGGCTTAACCCCTGCTCCTTCCCCAAATGGATGCGGGTTAAAAGGTAAATACATGTTTCATAACTTTATTTAAAAAGAAATATGGTAGTGGAGTTGGTAAAAGTGCTTTGTGGTTTATATCAGGTTTTGGGTTCATTTCTCATGGAGGGAAATTTTGGCCCTTAATAAATTTTGTTCCCCATGAGGATGCCACATGGCATTTCTTCGTTGGCCCACCACAATAGCCCATGAACCAATAAAAGATAACCACATGCCAGACCTAATCAATGTACGAATTACTGATTAGCCATTCCTACATCTCAAAATTCATTTTTTTAGTCGTTTCACAAAATTATCAAGATGATGAAGGAATATGAAACTATATGCACAATTACATTTTTAAAGACTAAGTTTCTTTCAGGGGAGCATGACCATTCAATGTAAAATGTAATCCTCTACACCATTTCTACTAAACACATAACAATTTTCCCATTTATAAATAATGAGTTCATGTAGGTGAGACACTTTTTAGATGGTGGAGGAATAACCTGTTAAAGAGTTTTAATAATGGGTTATTAAAACTCTTTAACATGTTATTCCTCCAGCATCCCATTGCTACACATTTCAAGCCTTCACTCGATCCTTAACTATCCATCTCCCCGGTAACAAAAACTCATTTATCTTTGCAAATTTCATACTTTCCTACCTAATTCTCACTCATCCTTAACCCAAAAATAAAGTCATTCAACTCCCTTACAAAGTTGATTCACCCTATTTTTCATTTCCTTTCTGTGAAATAAACCTTTCTTCAATGCAAATTTTCCATCCATAGTTCTTCAAATTATTAATGTATACTCATGTTAGATGATGGAGGATTCATTAAGGCATCCCTTCTAACACATTTTGACTCATTGACTTTGACACATGGGAGAAAAACTAGTGAAATTTCAAGTACCTTAAGGCTTGCATGTCTTAATGGAAAGTTGTCTCACCAGTGAATACTGTGAATACATCAATGCACCCTTTTTTTCACATCTTCTAGGTGACTCGACTACAACACATCTATTCATACCTAGTAAGATGTATTTAGGCATCTTGACACTCATTGATATCAATGGTGAGTAGTCTCACATTGGTTAATGATATTCATTAATGACCAGTAATCCAATAATTTCTTTTCTATGTTCTGCTTCAACACATTTATTGACATAGATAAGAATTTTTCCATCGAGTGGGAACGGATGAAGACTACATGATTTCAGCAGCTTGCAATAGGACTCAATTCATCAGCCATAGTAATAAAGATTCCAATCTCATCCTCAATTCATATAACCAAGGGAAAGAAGAAGCAAGATCAGATTCTTTTACTTCATATTCCATGATCGAGAAACATCAACCACACTCTTCGATATACATAACTTGTTTACTTTTGAGGTAAGTGAAGGTATCTGATTTTCTAGTCTTTAATTGTGTAATTCCTTAAATGCTAAAATTGTGATTTTGGAAAATTCCTCACCACATTTGTATTCCCTTTATCATTTCCAAAAACGTAAAACATCTTAAGTTGGGGGGAAGGGATATTCATATTTCATGCCACATGTCACATTTCATTTCGTCCTAGCCAACATATTTTTCCCAATCAACTAGTATTGCACTTTTTACTCAAAAATGTTTATGTCTTTTGTAATGATCAATTGATGAGCACATTAAATAGCTAACAGTCACTATCAGACTTAAAATGGAATTCTCAATGTTTTCAAGTATTTTGATGCAACACAAATAACAAAAGTATTGTTACACAAGAACCAATACTCATAAAATTTTAGTTTTCAGACAAGAACCAATCATAAAAAATATATGTTTCAATAAAATATATTTTAAAGTACAATTTACAAAAAGAATAAAACTGTCAAATTATATGATTATGCAAAGATAAAAGAGAATCAATGCAAAGACAAATCTCATAAAGAAGAAAAACATTTCAAGACGATCAACTTATGATTAAGTGAATAAACGCAATAGTTGCATGAGGACATGTGACATCTTCAGTTGGGAGGTATGTTGGGCCTCCAAAATGTCATCCACTTTCACCCACGTTTCCATGATTCCACCCTCATTTTGTAACTCTATAACCCCATAAGCTTACATTAAGTAACCATTTTAATCATTACATGTGTTTATCATTATTATTTTCCTAGTCAATGATTTTAAGTATTATATGTGAATTTGTGATTGAATGTTATATATATCTAAAAGTGTTATGAATTTTGTGATATTATAGGCCTACTTGAAGATTCTAGAAGGGTCCTACTTGGTAACCCAACCACAAATTCAAATTTCAAATTCCAACTAATGAAGATTTGTGGAATAATTGTAGAAGATGTGGATCATTAACTATGCAAATTCAAAGCAGAATAATCATGGATGAGAAGATCTGTATTTTAAATTTTTAGGACATTGGTTGTAACCACAAGAGATAAATGTGGATTTAGGAGAGATCTAAGGATCTATACTTATTGTATAGTTATCTTCAATTTTTTTATAAATAGTAGTGCACCCTTCATACAAAGGTTTGTTAGTTGTTGATTCTTAACTAGTTAGTGTTGTTATTAGTGTTAGTGTTAGTTGTTAGTTGGAGGTTCCAAGTTCCATCCATGTGGTTTCCAAAGTCAGGAGAGGGAATTATTCTAATATCTTTTAGCTTCATCTTTATGAAATACATACTACTATTTTGATCTCCAAGATGAGATAGTTGATTCAGTGTGCCTGCTAAGGAATGGAGCACCCCCATCAACCATAGTTTTCACATATTTTTACATATTGGTAACATAGCATTGTTTTTTTATTTCATTTCTTTTCATGCAAATGTGCTTTTACTTTCAGCAAGTATGATTTCATTTTTACAAGTGTGATTTCCATTCCAACAAGTGTGATTTCGGTTATGCAAGTGTGGTGTCAATTTAATTTAGTTAAGTGTGATTGTGATGTCAATTCCGGAAGATTTATTTCAATTATGCAAGTGTGGCATGATTTCATTTATGCAAGTGTGGTGTGATTTCATTTATGCAACTATGATTTTCCTTTTTCAATCAATTGTTATTTCAATTCTGCAAGTGTGATTTCAATTTCTTTATGTTTTGTTTGGTTTGGATTGAATTAGCTTAATTTTCTTTATAATTAGTTTTAGTTGCATTAGATTAATCTATTATAATCAATAACCACCTAGTACATATATGTGTTTATTTGAAGTTTGAAAAAGTTATTATAGTTACAATAATTTTAGATGCATGGTTAAAACCATGTTAAAATAAATTTTTATTTTAGATTTTAATAAATCTTCAAAAATTCATACTAATCTATGTGCACGATAAGAATTATCAACTAGTTGGAGTAATTGAGAGACAATTAAGGAGTTTGAAGAATGTCCTCCCAAGAACTCTATCTAATCCTAGAAAAAATCAAATATTTGCTTCTGAGGAAGAGTATATTTTAACTGCATTCAACAATTTATCTGTCTGACCACCTTGATAAGAAGATCTTCGAGTCTCTTTCGATTCCTCTTGTCAATTTGTTGAAGAGACTGAAGAATCATGCAATATTATCAATGGGGAGAAACTACTAGAATTTGAGGAATGCATAATAAAGGAGGATAGTCAAAGTGATTTAAATCAAGAAAGGAATCACAAATGTCATGGACTTATTAAAATATGGTTCCAATCAAGGATCAAATCACCTTATTTCTTAATCGCATTATCAAAACAATTTGTTTTTAATGCTTTGATGTATTTTAATGCATATTTTTCAAAACAAAGAATGTGTATCCTTTTACTCCTGTTACACACATCCTTATACAAATCTAAATATACTCGAAACAAATTTTCTATTTCTAGTGGATTAGAGTAGGGTAGAATCAGTGAATAAAAACCAAGTTTGGTAATGTGTGTTTTTTTTTAAGTTTTTACGTTAGATTTAATTTCATTTGTAATTTGTTTTTTTGGTGCAGTAAGAGCCACCTGGCTCATTAATCATTTGTAGGAAGATGTAGAAAGAGAAGGAATATTTGAAAAGAATGAGACAAGTAGAGTTTTGAGAGCCACAATTTGAAGTTAGAGATCAAATCCATTTTCATTGTCCTTCTAAATTTCACATTCCAAATGAATAAATAATTTCAATATTACTGAGTATGCTCTCTTCTTGTGCTCTCTATGACATGGGATGTCAGAAATGTAAATTGAAGCAACTTAGTTTTATAATTTTGCAATAACAATTGGATAAGAGATCTAAATTTATAATAAAAAGTATAATTAAAGGCTTTTATAAATCTCAAATGGAAAAAATAATGCCTCAAATGGATCGAACGCTATCAAAAACCCCTATTTTGACTATTTTTACAGCTCATTTGGAAAAAGGTTGAGAATGATATCATTGTTTTAAGTTTTTGCCTAATTCTACTGTTAACAAACCTACAATTTGACCCAAACATGGCATGTGCACCCCGAAGGTTAAAATTGCACTCCAACATAGCCTACAATATCGATCCATGGTCAAAATTATAGGATGGTTAAAACTGCCCCCATGTCCTCTGCGTCTATGGTCATATTACATTACATGGGACAAAGGGCTATGGCTTAGGGCTAGCTCCTTCCCCAAATGCGTGCGAGTTAACAGTTAAATACACATTTTAGAACTTTATTTAACAAGAAATATGTTACTGGAGGTCGTAAAAGTGCTTTCTGGTTTATATGAGGTTTTGGGTTCATTTCTCATGGAGGGAAATTTTTGGCCCTTAATAAAAAAATTTCCCCATGAGGATGCCACATGGCACTTCCTCGTTGGCCCACCATAGAGCCCGTGAACCAATTAGAAATAACCACATGTCACCCAATAAACCATTGATGAGTGTCAAGCATGCAATGGCTAATGAGAACATGTTAGTGTCAGTCTTTGTAGTCTTCCACCAATGATCAAATATGCTCTTATAAAGTGGTCTTAGGGTGTCAAAGTCAATTTTTTTTTCATTTCAATGAGTCTTCAAGTAAAATTTGGTCACTAGGTATTAGGTCTAGGATTGTTTTTACTCCTTCCAAAGTTTTCTAAGTATCATTCCATGTCACCATTTGGCTGAGTGTACCATCATTCAAAGAGCTGTCATCATCATGTTAGGTTTTGATTGGTCATTTTACACCTTGTTCGTGTTTCAGTTGTACTTAGGTAGGGCTCATTTCCCTCTCTTAGGGTTTTGGAGGTAATTTTTCTTGGATGGTCAAATAATCAACAAAACTTCTATCGTGATGATCATACACCTTCCCCAGTCCTTAATGTACCTTCTTAAGCAGTTCCCATCACTGATATCCCTCAAATTCATCATTTTCCCACAAACCCTAGCTTATTGCTACAATTTGACACTTTTCTAGGTTAGGTCTGTGTTTTTCCCTTTTGGACCCCTTCCCCTCACTCAATATTTGAAATTACACTTTCCCCTACTTCTTAACATCCATCCCTAATTCCAAAAATTTTATCAAAGAAATTAGGAGCCCTTCATCCCCTTCATTTCCCTTCATTTCTACAAATCCCCTATTGTACGCATCGGGATTTGTTTTCTTCAAAGGATGTTTCTAAGCAAGAAAATATGAATTTGACAAAAGTGAGAGAATTTTTTTTCCATCATTAACCTAAGAATAAAATCCTCTTTCCATTTTTACGCAAGTTTCATGGTTTCAGAGAAATGTCAAAAACGTCATTTGCCTCAGGAGGGTTGATGCACTTCTGGAGCGACCTTGGTAAAATAAAATTTTCTCCTAGATGGAATGACTAAATGACTGGCTTGATGAGCTAAATGATAACTAGACATAAATATCTTTCTAATGAGCTATCATCAACTCAATTTTTTGTTGAGGAATACCTCCAAAAGATGACTAAAAAAACACTTTGTATTTTGGCAGTCTCATTCTACACAATTTGACCACTCTTGGGAGATTGAAGATTTGATAGGGTAAACTAACTCCAAATTGAAAAATTCATGATGTTCTAGAAAGAAGACACAACATTCTCTCCAACAAGCTATCCTAAGCCCAATTTGAACACAAGGAAGGCCTCCAAAACTAGCTTGCAAAAAGCACTACTTGTAGGGAAGGAGGCATTGCGCGTAGAGCATTGCGCTACGCATAGGGAAATTTTTTCTAGTTCAAAAATGAACGAGTGTTGTATGTAGGAGCCAACACTACATTTCTAGGAAAGTGCACTGCACTTAGGGCAAAAACCATCAAAATCTCTCCAATCCTCAAATTTTTTCCAAATCATCTCCAAATTCACCTTGAACAAGTATTGTTGCTCTACTTGGTGATTAGTTTGCATATGTGAAGTTTTAGATAATTTTTTCACTCCCTATATGAAACCCTAGTTTTCACTATAAAACCCTAGTCATTTTGTTTTTCCCATCACATAGTCTCATAACTGAAACTATTTACTTATCATTCCCTTCACTCTCATCACATTCTACCACCTGTTTATCACTCCCTAAACCTTCCCCTCCCTCTCATGGTTTTTCCATAGCTACTAAAACTCACTCAGACCCATCCCTACAAACCCTAAAGCATACTATTCATCCCATACATTGTTTGAAATTGTGAAAATTAAGAAAATTGATTAAACATGGATAGAGGTGACTATGAGTTTGATGAGGAGACAGTAAGTGATAGTTTAGTGGAGAGGAGAAGGCAACAATGGAAGCCTCATAAGGGAGGAAAGATCAAAAGAAAAGAGCCAACTAACCTAAGAGAACTACAAGCCTCTCCATTGGTAGTTTCATGTTTTAGACACCTTGGCTACTATGAATTATTGTGAATAGGTTGAGAGAGTGCAATATCACTCGGGGCTCACTAGACTTTTTGCAGCACCTAGGCAAGTGTTTTCTCCACGGGAAGTGGAAGGGACCTTGCCTTCTACATCGACAAAAAAGGTACACGTTGAGCATCTGAACAAAGGGAAGGAAAAGGTGTAGGAGGATGACTTGGGTGATGAGCAAGAAAGAGTGTTTGAGTTGGAAGAACATGATGAGCTTGAGCAGCATGACACTGAGGTTATTGATCTAGAGGTGCAAGAGAGGGAAACTGTCAAATATATCATCATTCAGGAGAAATAAGCTCAAGTACAAGCCTTAATGGATAAATTATAGAGACTAAAGTTTTTCATCACTTAGCTGGAATAGGAGAACAAATAATTAAGTGACAAACAGGTCCTCATGGGGCTTGAACTACTAAAAGTAAAGAGGCAAAGTGACAAGGAGGCTTATGTCACTTTGTCTCCTATTGAGCAAGAAACTGAAAAGGATAGGGAGACTTGGCTTAAAAGGGTCAACCTACATCTTGAAGTGATCATTGAGAAGGCCAACAGGGACAAGAAAATTCTTAGACACATGGCATACGATTATATGACCCGCAACAAAATTTGTAACATGAGGACTAGAAAGTTAAAGGCTAGGCTAAGGAGAGCTTTGGAAGGCAAAAAGGAGCAAGATAAATTAAAGATGTTGGCTGAAGCCTCCCTAGCGCATCAAAGCAGTTGATGGTGGTGTCTCATGCCAAATTTGAGTAACTTTTGAAGAAATTTTGTCATTTTGAAATTTTGGAAATTCAAAACACAGAAAATCTACCCAGAAGCGTAGTGCCACCGGCACTGCACTTTTTCTAGGGGTGTCCAATGCACAAATGTTTTTCATTTTTGGCTTCAAGGCATGAAGGACATGCATCATTTTTGAAGCACATTTAGTCCACCAGAACGTCCAAAAGCACCCAAAATTTGAACTCTATACTAGTTTTTGCAGGAGCAAATGAGCTCTAAAGCTAGAAATTTCAAATGTTCCAGAAACTATACTTGAACACCTTTGCAATGAGCTATCCTAGGCTCAATTTGGGTGAGTGGACTCAAAGTGGCGCTGCGTGTAGGACCAGTGGCACTTTGCGTAGGGCATTTTTCACTCAGGATGACTTTTTTGTCTAATTTCACCTATTTTCTTGATTTCTCTCTCATGCAAGTGAATTTCCTGATGTAATCAATGCCATGGATTGTAAATGTAATAGTAGAACACTAGTGGATGTTAGATTCATGGACAAAAAGTGGTTTTGAGGATAATGAATCTATTTCCACTCTTGTAGAGGCAAGTTGTTTGACTGCCTAGATTCCTGTTCTTAGTTTAAAAATGGTTCAAACATCTCCTCTTCTCATGGATTCGACCCCTGATGGCTAGGATGAGTGGTTTAGATGTCTATATAAAGTATTTTTTTTGTCATTTGCAAGGGTTGGATTCAGCTGGATGCTTATGTACTAAACACATATCACTTTGTAGCAGTTTTGGCAGGAAACTAATAATGTTGCAGCTATATTTATGGGATCCCTATGGTATAGCCTTTAGTAAGTGTTTCTTCTTCTATTATTATGTTCTCATGTCATTTATGTATGCCTCTTTCATATAATATATTCTGATTAGTTGTTTTCAAGTCAGATAGGTAGAATACATTAGGTTTTAATGCTCTTCCTTGGGAAAACATCAGTATTTCATGTTTTTTCTACTATTTAGGAAGGATCCATGACTTGCTCATGCCCTTCTTAGCTCCTTACCAGTCTAGCATTTCACCCCATCAAGCTTAAGGTGTTGAAGCTCATACCTACCTTGCCCATAGATTCCCCTGCAATTTTAACTTAGTTTCCTAGACCCAAATTGCTGAGCTCCTCCTGATCTGGCAAAAACACCAACAACCTCAATCAAAACCCTTGAGCTACTATACATAGCATAAAATCTTGTTCGTGATCCAGTCATCTTGACTGAGATCGAAAAGGAGAGAGCCCTCTCCCAGCCTGGTAGGGCTAGCTAGAAGGCTAAGCTTGGTTTGTGGTTACCTTGGAATTGCCTCCCTTCAGCCTAAGATCAATCTAGGTGATAACATAGTGGTGACCATACAAGGGAACATAGTTTTATGGTCCTTGGAAAAATTTATCAAGTTTTGATTTGATTGTTCATGGTGGACAACGATTAGACATCTGAAGGCTGAAATTATTAACCTGGTGACCCTAAATAAGTTTCAAGATCAGATCCAAGGACTCCACTGGAGGACGAACCTGACCAGTAGAAACATGAAAGGATAATATGGAAAGATCAGGTATTCAAGTTTCAATTTCATCCAAGACATTATGTTATTTGTTATAAATTATTTTTTCTCCTTTCCGAGAATGTCAAGAAGTCTTTAGAAAGTATATTGTACTAGAGAAAATATCCTAGACCTACATTTGATTCTTTCCCTTTCAATATTGTGAATACAAAATGTTCGCATTCCTTTGATCTTGATCAACAACATTATTTTGAATCTTATGATGACCATCTTCAAACTGATGAGCCTCAAGAGACCAAGACTGGTTCTACACCTTCTGTACATATTCCTAAACCTTGTCAAATTCAAGATAGATACAAGCCTTTGATTTTACCTCCTATATCCCATGCTTTCCCTAAAAATAATTACCTATATCTACCAAGGTTTGATGGTGACTGTGACAACATCACTGCTGAGAGACATGTACTAAATTTTGAGTCTTTTCTTGACATTTCTTAAGTTGATGAAGAGGATGTTAGTATTAGGATTTTTTCTCTTTCTTTGCAAGGCAAAGTCAGGAGTTGGTTCAAAACCTTGCTTGATGAGAGCATCTCAAATTTCCAGCAGTTCGTCAAAGTTTTCCTCAACAAGTGGGTGGTCAGACAAGACCCTTTCTTGATTCTAGAAGAGTATAACCAACTAAAAGGATAGCCAGGGGAGATAGTACAACAATGTTCTGCTAGATTCAACCAAGTTTATTATTCGATGCCTGTTAATATAAGACCTCCTCCTTGATCCGCTCTCTTACACTACCTGGAAGCCTTTGATCTAGAAATGGAGTTTCAGCTAAGGTTACGGAACATTGCAACACTTGAAGAGATGCACAATAGTGAAGTAAATGTATAGGCTAATCTACTAATCAAAAGGGCAAAGTTGAAGGAAGAAAATATGAAGAACATAGATCTAGAGGAATCGACATCTTTAGAGGTAAAGCTAGAGATTTTGGTAAGTGCAGTGGAAGAGATGATGCAAAAAACCACCACAAGGAAAGAGTATGATGTTCAAGACCATGGCTCACTGATTGAAGAAGAAAAAGTGGTTGATCGGAAACATTTTCTTTCTTTTCCTAGTTGTCATAGACCTGATAATGATTAGTTTATAGAACATATTGGAGAAGAGAGATATGTTGGTATGACATGTATGCTTGATAATGTGTTTTATACTAATGGTATCCCTAAGTTTGATCAGTATGATGATGATTATGTTCTCCAAACAAAAGCTAGTCTTGCAGACAAATCAGCAACTGATTTGTGGAAGGAGGAAGTTCACTTTCAGCGGTTCGAATACAGTGATCATCCATTGCATATCAGCTATGGAAGTGAGGAGGAAAGTGCAACAAATGTTGAAGTAAGTGAAGGATCTTTGCCTTTTTGCTTTTATTTGTTTCAACTCATCAGAGACAACTTTCATGCAATCAGAAATCAACTGTCGACAAGTTTTGATCTGGACCATCTTGAGGGCAATGAAATCCTTGTTCAAGAATTCTCATATCTAGATTTGCAACCCCTAAATGCCATTGACTGTCAAGTTGTAGATGAAGACATGGAAGCTGGAACATATGACCAAATGATGCAAGATGATTCTGTACCATTATGTTTTGAATCATTTCAGTTTTTGAAAGGAATTTTGCATAGTATATCTTCAAATGAGAAACCTGTAGAAAATCATGCAATCTCATTGGAACCAATAGAAAATGGGTTGCAACATTATTTTCATGTTTTTCACAATCCAATAGCTAATGTGTTGGATGATGTTTGTAGTCAAAGTCCTTCTACATTAGCTAACTTTGAACTTGGAAAAAGTATTGATACAAACTTGATCCAGTAGTCAGTTTCTTTGTCATTTTCAGTAGAAGTCTTATCACAAAGCTTAGATGAAATTTTTCATTCATGGTATGAGGAGAAGCAATGTAATCCATTGGATGAGCTAAGTCCCAGTGCATATGAATTTCAAAATCCTTAAGCAGTATTTTTGGAGTCAGATAGAGAATTCATATTATTCAATCTGGGGAAATTTGGGTCTGTTTACAAGTATTCATGCGAGATTCCTTTCAGTAGTTCTTTCTTCTTTCTCATAAACAATCACTGGTAGAGAATTCAAACAATTGCTAGAATGCTTACATGGTTGCATTGGGTGTTTCATTTCACCTAATCAGGTAATGAATGGAATAGTTAGAGTAGGTTTTATTGAATAAGCTCTATTTTGAGCATATTTTCCAGTTTGTCAGTTATGTTTCAGTATCGAGTCAATTTGTAGGTGAGTAAGAGTCAGTTTGTGTATTAGAGTCATTAGTATTCAATCATGTACTTCAAATTGAGTGTTTTGACCCCATTGCCCAATGGATAAGGCTACTAGGTCTATGGTGTTCTTGGCACCTCCAGGGAGCTACCATCCCCAATGGAGCCAATGTTAGTGTTAGTCTTTGTAGTCTTCCACTAGTGATCAAATATGCTCTTAAAAAGTGGTCTTAGGGTGTCAAAGTCAAAATTTTGTCATTTCAGTGAGTCTTCAAGTAAAATTTGGTCACTACATATTAGGTCTAGGATTGTTTTCATTCCTTCCAAAATTTTCAAAGTGTCGGTTCATGTCACCATTCAGCTGAGTGTACCATCATTCAAAGAGTTTTCATCATCATGTCAGGTTCCAATGGGTCATTTTACACCTTGTTCATGTTTCAGTTGTACTTAGGTAAGGTTCATTTCCCTCTCCTAGAGTTGTGAAGGTAATTTTTCTTGGATGGCCAAATCATCAACAAAACTTCTATCCTGATGCTCATACACCTTCCCCTATCCTGAAACTTCTATCGTGATGCTCATACACCTACCCCTATCCTTAATATACATTCTTAAGCACTTCCCATCACTGATATCCATCAAATTCATCATTTTCCGGCAAACCCTAGTGTATTGCTACAATTTGACACTTTTCTAGGTTAGTCCTATGTTTTGCCCTTTTGGACCCCTTCCCCTCACTCAATCTTTGAAAACCCACTTCCCCCTACTTCCTAGCATCCCTCCCTAGTTCCCAAAATTCTCTCAAGGAAATTAGAAGCCCCTCATCCCCTTCATTTCCCTTCATTTTTACAAATCCCCTGTCCCACACATCGGGATAGGTTTGATTAAAATGATGTTTCTGAGCAAGAAAAGATGAATTTGACAAAAGTGAGAGCATTTTTTGTCCATAATTGACCCAAGAAGAAAAACATCTTTCATTTTTTACACAGGTTTCATGGTTTGGGAAAAATGTTGAAAACATCATTTGCCACAGGAGGGTTGATGCAGTTTTGGAGTGAGCTTGGTAAAATCAATTTTTCTATGAGATGGAATGACTAAATGAATTTTTTGATGAGTCAAATGGTAAAAATACATAAACAGCTTTCCAGTGAGCTATCATGAGCTCAATTGGTAGTTGAGGAAGACCTCCAAAAGTTGACTGAAACAACACTCTGCATTTTGGCAGCCTCAGTTTGCATATTTTAAACAGTCTTGGGAGATTGCACCTTTGACAGGGAAAATGCACTCCAAATTGTAAAATTCAAGATGGTATGGAAATTATACTTTGAGAAGGCCTCTAGAAATGGCCTGGAAAAATTACTATGCGTAGGGAAG
Source organism: Pinus taeda (assembly GCA_000404065.3). Lineage (NCBI taxonomy): Eukaryota > Viridiplantae > Streptophyta > Pinopsida > Pinales > Pinaceae > Pinus > Pinus taeda. The sequence continues at coordinate 128,487 of APFE030500419.1, read as the reverse complement.
GAGGCGCTGCACGTAGGGAAAATTTTTTTAGCTCAAAGAGAAAGCCTCATAAGGGAGGCAACATCAAAATAGAAGAGCCAACTAACCTAAGAGAACTACATGCCTGTTCATTGGTAGTTTCATGTTTTAGACACCCTGGCTGCTATGAATTATTTTTAACAGGTTGAGAGAGTGCAATATCACCTGGAGCTCACTAGACAGTTTACATCAACTAGGCAAGTGTTTTCTCCATGGGATGTGGAAGGGGCCTTGCCTTCTACATCAAAAAAATAGGTGCAGGTTAAGCAGTTGAACAAAGGGAAGGAAAAGGTGTAGGAGGATGACTTGGATGATGAGGAAGAAAGAGAGTTTGAGTTGGAAGAACATGATGAGCCTGAGCAGCATGACACTGAGGTTATTGATCTATAGGGTGAAAAGAGCGAAAATCACAAAGATATCATCATTCAGGAGAAAGAATCTCAAGTACAAGCCTTGATGGATAACTTAGAGAGAGCAAATTTTTTCATCACTTAGCTGGAACAGGAGAATGAACAGTTAAGTGATAAAAAGGTCCTCATGGAGCTTGAATTACTGAAAGTAAAGAAGCAAAGTGAAAAGGAGGCTTATGTCACTTTGAATCCTAAGAAGAAAGAAATTTAAAAGGAAAGGGATCATTGAGAAGGCCAACAGAGACAAGAAAATGCTTAGACACATGGCATACCATTATATGACCCGCAACAAAATTTGTAACATGAGCATTAGAAAGCTAAAGCCTAGGCTAAGGAGAGCTCTGGAAGGCAAAAAAGAGCAAGATATATTAAAGATGTTAGCTGAAGCCTCCCTAGCCCATAAAAGTAGTTGATGGTGGTGTCTCATGCAAAATTTGGGTAGCTTTTCAAGAAATTTTGGAAATTCAAAATGGTGGCGCTACACTTTTTATAGGAGAATTCAATGCACAAATGTTTGCATTTTTGGATTCAAGGCATCAAAGACATAGACCCTACTAAGTTTTCAGAATTTTTGAAGCACATTTTGTCCACCAGAAGGTCCAAAAACACCCAAAATTTGACCTCTCTACCATTTTTTGGATACACAGCAGCAGCTTTGGGATAATTGGTTTTTGGTGGGGAGCGGGGGGGGTGGAGAATGATCTCCAAATCCAGAAATTCAAGATGTGCCAGAAAATAGACTTGAAGACCTTTCCAATGAGCTATATTGGGATCAATTTAGATGATGGGAAGGCCTCAAAAATTGTACTCAAAGTGGTGCTGCACAGAGGACCAATGGCGCTGCGTGTAGGGCATTTTTCACTCAAGATGACTTTTTTGACTAATTTCGCCTATTTTCTTGATTTCTCTCTCATGCAAGTGAATTTTCTGATGTAACTAATTCTACGGATTGTAAATGTAATAGTAAAACAATAGTAGATGTTAGATTCATGGACAAAAAGTGGTTTTGAGGGTAATGAATCTGTTTCCACTCTTGTAGTGGCAGGTTGTTTGACTGGCCCAATTCATGTTCTTGGTTTAGTAATGGTGGAAACAACTCCTCTACTCATGGATTTGACCCCTGATGGCTAGAATGAGTGGTTTAGATGTCTATATCAAGTATTCTCTTTGTCATTTGCAAGAGTTAGATTCAGCTGGATGCTCATGTACTGAACACATATCACTTTGTAGCAGTTTTGGTAGGTAACTAATAAAATTGTAGCTATATTTATGGGATCCCTATGGTATAGCCTTTAGCATGTATTTCTTCTTATGTTATTATGTTCTCATGTCATCTATGTAGGCCTTTTTCATATAATATCTTTGGATTGGTTGTTTTCAAGTCAGATAGGTGGAATACACTAGGTTTAATGCTCTGCCTTCGGAAAACACTAGTCATGTTTTTTCTATTGTATAGGAAGGATTCATTACTTGCTCATGTCCTTCTTAACTCCTCACCAGCATAGCACTTCACCCAATCAATCTTAAGGTGTTGAAGCTCATACCTACCTTGCCCCATATATTCCCCTGCAATTTTGACTTTGTTTCCCAGACCGAAATTGCCCAGCTCCTCCTGATCTAGCGAAACCACCAACATCTTCAATCAAAACCCTTGAGCTACTATACTTAGCATAAAATCTTGCTCTTGATCCAGTCATCTTGACTGAGATCCAAAAGGAGAGCGCCCTCTCCCAGCCTGGTAGGGCTAGCTACAAGGCGAATCTTGGTTTGTGATTACCCTAGAATTGCCTTCATTCAGTCTAAGGTCAATCTAGGTGATAATCGAACCAGCAAAATTTTTCCAAGTGTCATGAACCTGTGAGCATAAAGACTGCTAACTGGGAATTCCTACAACTCAAACTTCATTTCTTTAGTTGTTTCACAAAATGATCAAAACGTGATTCGAGAGCATCTAAAGATGGATTTGTGTGAAATGAAGTAAGCTGGATTTAGAGAGACGCAATATACAATTTGGTATTGGTTTCAAGCTAATCCAAAAATTTTGAATTCTGAGCATTTTCTTGATCCACGATATCATGGACAAGGTTAGAGAGCTAGAGAAAAAGCAAAAAACATAGTTACAAACTTACACATTCATAAAAACCTACAAATATTAAAAAATATAACTTCAATAATCAGAAAAAATATCATCTAAGTCTAATTGCAGGTTGTAAGCGGCAAGGGAGTGCAACGATCCGTGTTTTTGGTAGTTGTAGAATCGACACAATTCAGCAGATTATGCAAATTTTGTTTATGGTCTATTGATGAAGCATTAAGTGTGTGGATAAGAGGTCTCAAGCTCAAAATTGGCTAGAAACACAATAAATAAGTCACCAACAAAATAATAACAAGTGATCCATGGTACTGCTAAGGTAAAAGTGCATTTAATTTTTCATTCTTGATGTTTTTTATTAGTATTATTTATAAGTTTTTTGTGTATATATTAAATGAAGAGGGACTAGTCATCTCACTTTTTTGACAGTCTTACATTTTATTGCATAAAAATTGCTAAGTTTTTGTAGGTTCTAGGATGATGAAGGAAGATGAAACTATATGCACAAGTACCTTTTTAAAGAACAAGTTTCTTTCATAAGGGCATCACCATTCAATGAAAATAAGATCCTCTACACCACTTCTACTAAACACATACCAATTCTAACATTGCTACAAATTTTAATCATGTAGTCGATCCATAACTGTCCATATCCGTACTACAAAAAACTCATTTCCTTTTGCAAACTTCATACTTTCCTACTTAATTTTCACTCATCTTTAACCCAAAAATAAATTCATTCAACTCAATTACAAATATGAGTCACCACATTTTCCATTTTATTTTTTGTCAAATAAACCTTTCTTCAATTCAAATTCTCCATCCATAGTTCTTCAAATTATTATTCTATACTTGTGTTAGATGTTGGAGGATTCATTAAAGCATCCTTTCTAACAAGTTTTTACCCATCGAATTCGACACATCATCTAGGATGAAGGCTAGAGATATTTCAAGTACCTTGAGGCTTGCATGCCTTAATGGCAAGTTCTCACACCAAGAAATAGTGGGAATACAAAAATGTCCTCTTCTTTTCAGATCTTCTAGGTGGATCGACTACGAAAAATCTATTCGTACCTAGTAATATGTATTTAGGCATCGTTATTCTCATTGACATCAATGATGAGTGGTCTTTTGTTTTTTATGACATTAATTAATAAGCAGTGATCCAACAATTGTTTTTCTATGTTCGAGATCGACACAAATATTCCCATAGATAAGAATTATGCCATCTAGTGGGAATGAATGGAGACTACATGATTTCAGTAGTTTGTAGCATGAATCGATTCAACAACCATAGCAATAAATATTCCAGTCTCGTCCTCAATTCATACAACCAAGCGAAAGAAGAAGGGAGATCAGATTATTTTACATCATATTCCATGATCCAACAACAACAACCACATTGTTCGATATACATAACTTGTCCACTTTTTAGGTAAGTGAAGATATGTAATTTTCAAATCTTTACTCATGTAATTCCATAAACGCTAAAATTTAGATTTTGGAAAATTCCTCAACACATGTTGGGTTCTGTTATATTGTTTCCATGACTAGCCCATGTAGATAACCAGGGGGTTAGAGGGGGGTGGATCCCCCACTTCATTGCATCGATTGCGTAGTGGGGGGGTCAAAAGAGGTTTGAGGGGTGCAGGTAACCCCCCTCTATGGTCTGTGGGGCAATACCCTAGAAAATTTTGTTCTTTCGACCCTATATTAGGTTGGGTGAACCTACCTATGGTTTTGTGTATGTTTTTCACACATGGTTTTAGAGATGATGGTTTCAGTCCATGAGTTTGTAGGCGATGGTTTTCAGTCTGTGGTATTGGTTTCTTTGGCATGTATAAATATGTATTGTAACATTGAAAGGAACATAGTGAAAAATCAATCTAGTAGTCCTAGTTTTGGGATCCAAGGGAAAATTTGTGTATATGTGTTTTATGTGTTATGCTCTTGCATTGTTTGTTTTTTGTGTTTTAGAATTCATATGCAAGTAATTTCTGTATGAGGTTAAAACCTCCACCACATTTATATTCCCTTTTACATTTTCCCATAACTAAAAAAACTTAAGTTTGGGGGAAGGGATATTCATATTTCATGCCACATGTCACATTTATTTTCATCCTAGCCAACATATTTTTCCCAATAAGCTATTATTGCATTTTTTATTCAGAAAAGTTTTAATGTTTTTCAATGATCAATTAATGAGAAAATTAAATGGCTGACAATCACTAAGGGAGATAAAAATGAATTCTCAATGTTTTCAAGTATTTTGACGCAACACAATAACAAAAGTATTTTTACAAAGAACCATTACTCATAAAATTTTGGTTGTAACACAAGAACCTGTTATCACCTAAATCTGCCTCAGCCTGAAAGAAGGCAAAATTCAAGGTAACCATGAACCACGCTCAGTCTAGTAGCTAGCCCTACCAGAACAGGAGATGGCTCTCTCTAAGTCACACTCAGTGAATAAGTGAATGAAAAGGCCTGAGATGACTTACAATGAACTACTTGTCTTATGTTAGTAAGTGAAAATGAAAATAAGAAGTGATTTTTATGAATGACTGTGTTTCTGGGATGTTATGGGACCACTGGACCGCAATGAACAGAGAATTTAACACAAAGGCACAGATTATTTCTTGAGGCACATTTGGCGGAAAGCCTAGCAACTTAGTTTTAAAATAGTGTGGAATGGAAAGATTGATTAAGAGGGTGAAAAGGGCATGGAAAACATGAATCCTTTTCAACAGAAGAAATGAACACTGAACATGAAATTTTCCCACAGGCAGAGTGTTAGGACCCAGAATTGACCAATTTTGACCTTATATTTTTGCCGTAATATTATCCTTTTCAGTCACAAGTTATAAGCTTTGATTACACAATGACTTAATCACCCCAAGGTACTAAGTAACTTCCCGTATATCTATATGTTTAATTGTTCATTGCATATTCGTGAGTATCTTTATATTTATCTTTGGAAAAGTTGACTAAGTTGCCAAGTAATTGTCTTAAGCCCGCAGGAATTATAACTTATAGTTGTTGTAACACCAGAAACAGCAACTACGCAGTTGCTGCAACACCAGAAACAGCAACTACGCAGTTGCTGCAACACCAGAAGCAGCAACTACGCAGTTTCTACAGTCAGCAACAGCAACCATCTAAAGCGGGTTATTTTGCAACAGCTAGGAATAACAACGACAACTATCTGAGGAACGCTGACGTGGCATGATCAAGCAGCTGTCTAAAGCGGGTAGAACACAGTTACCGGGACTTAAAACCGGAACAATATGGGGAAACGGCAAAGGAATGCGAGAATCCCAAGAAGACGGTCGAAGTTGGTTACCAGCTGTGTAACAGCCAGAACCTAAGAAAGAATATATTATTATACTGTTGTAACAGCATTTCTGTAATTCTTATTTTTGATTGAACGGGTTAACCGAATGAACTGTAACAATCTATTGTAATAGATGTCTCCTCTATAAAGAGGAGACATCTACATTAGTCAAGGGAGGATGGTCTGTGAGTGAAATTTCGAGAAACATCAGCAAGTCTGAACTTTTTTGTATTTGAATCTTTTGGCAGATGAATAGAAGATCGTTCTGAGCACTTAAGCTATCCTTTGTGTTCCGGGGAATCTTGTGAGAGGGACTAGGCCCACCTTCCTCACAAGATTCACCCATTTAATTTGTTGTCAAGTGTGTAAGTGTGTGATAGTTTCTTTCTGCAGATATTCTATTTGGATTCTGTAGCATTACCTCTTGTAATTCTGTTTTGCTAGCACTCTGTTTTATTAATTGTTTGAAGTTATGCAAGTGTATTTCACCGGTGAATTCGAGTGCAGTGTGCATTAGCAATCTGATTCCAGGGGCAGGTGTTGAACGTCCTCACCTGGAGGATAGGGTCCTGATCCTCTGCCAACAGAGCATCCATCTCTTTGCTTTCTAGATTTGTAATCTTAATTAATTATTTTTATTTTATCAGTACTATGATAACTTAGGATAAGAATTACAGCTCTTAATGCTTTTAGAATTAAAGTACATACAGTACGGGGTAGCCTTTGGAATAAAAAGACTTTCCCAGGTTGACAATTAATGTGGTACTTGATTGTTTAATCAATAAACAATTCAACTAGCCAACATTTTGGCGCCGTTGCCGGGGAAGGCAACTAAAGATTTCTAAAAGCGTTAATGATTTCTTTGTGAAAATAACAGGTGCATGAGAGGACGCAAGAAACCTAATTTCACGGGCGGTAAGGGAGGAAGAAATACTTTTATTGACGAAATAATCTCAAAGGCCGAAACATCACAGAGGACGAGTTCCGGGAGACCTCAAATCCAGTACTCCTCACAAACGGATCGATAGACGGAGGAAGTATTGAGACCTGAAAGGAAGCTGGAAGTATCGGAATACACTGAGGAACTGGTAGAAGAACCCGAAGAAACAGAAGATACAGAAGATAAAGTAAGCGATTCAGGAGAAAGACCAATGGAAGATAACAGAACAGAAGGAAGGGGGGAGAACTCACTCTCTACCCTGGAATTCCCCATTGGGGACCTGCCGAGAGGAACGACCCCTATGAAGAACATTCCCCTCTCAGCGTTACCCAACTTCCATGGGTTATCCTCTGAAGACCCAGATGAATTCCTCTTTGAATTCGATATACTATGCATAAGTTATGATTATATGAGTCCTAATCATAAACTAAAACTGTTTCCAGCAACACTAAAAGGGAATGTGTTGAGGTGGTTCATGAGCTTGGGAGCTCAGGCAATCACCACCTGGGACCAGTTGAAAGAAGGATTCCTGGCCAAATATCAAGATTACTGTCGAACAAGAGAAAGGAAGGAAGAACTGTTTAAGATGGTTCGGAAGGAGGACGAGAGCTTAGAAGATTTTGTGGAAAGGCTGTTGTATAATCTGCAGAGGTCTGACCACCCCAAATGAGTAAAGATATTCTGAAAACCATATTGCTGAAAGGGGTAAGAGATGACTGCTTGGACATGTTGAACATGTTGGGAAAAGGAGACATCTCCAAAGAACCATTTGATCAAATTATCAATCTCTGCATGAGGTGCTCAAGAGGAGCGGGGAACAGATCAAAGAGCAGAGATAATGTGTATTCAAGAGTTCAGAAGTCAGCCAGTGGAGGAGAAACAAGAGCTGAAATAGGTAACTTATTGGAAGAATTTAAAACTGAAATGCTAAGTTCTTTTGCTTCACAAATCGATGCTCTTCAGGTTAAGTAGAAACAGGCGGAAGCAGAAGCTGCTTTAGCTATTTTCTGTTCTAAATGCAGAGGCAAACACCCACTCAGGGAATGCCCATTGGATAAGACACCTATCTGCACAATCTGCGAAAAGGACCATGAAACCCAGCAATGCCCCTCTCTGCCTGGAATCAAAGCAGCATTGCAGAAAACCGAAGAAGAGGCTGAAGTAGTGTACTTGATGACACAGAGGAGGCAATGGCCACAAAGACAAGGTATGAGCTCTAACACAGCATTCAGTCATTGGAATAATACTTCTCCTTTTCAAACAAATTACCCACCCATGAACCAAATGCAGTACCCACCCTTTAATGCAATGAATTTTCCACTTATGTAGCAACCTAATCTCCCTTTTCCTGATCCTACTATATGGAATCCTTGGGCCCCCCAGCAACCATATTTTAATCAATGCAACCCAAATTGGGCAGCCCAATAGATACCATTTGCTCAACAACAATAGTCTCTTTCCTTACCATCCAATACTTCGCAGAATAACCAAGCAATGAGACCCCAACTGCCTGTGCAACCTAACCCCAATCCAAACAATAATAAAGCCTTGCAGGTAATTGACATTCAAAGTCAACCTACCCTCCCTATGCAATGTAATGATATCCATTTACGCTTCGGAAGAATAGTTGAACCCATCATAGATGAGATTACTGACTCTGAAAAAGAAGAAACTAGGAAGGAAAAGTAATCCAATAAAGATACTGAAATTCTTGAATCACCCACTAACAAGACTGTCCAAACAGCTGAACCACCCTTCCCTGAAAGATTGACTCTGAGTAAAACTTTTGAGCCACCAGCTTTTAATCTTTTAGGAGAACTGCAGAATTTATATGTTAAAATCCCATTATTACAAGCACTAAGAGATGTCCCTATCTACGCCAGAACTGTTAGGGATATTCGTGTCAGGAAACATGGAAGAAAAGTCAAGGAACCCCTCACAGTTCATGTGATGGGAGAAATGACTGCTCTAATGACAGAAAAAGACCCCCCTGTGAAATATGGTGACCCTGGTCACCCTACAGTAACAGTTCAGGTCGGCAAGACCTTTGTCTCTAAAGTTCTAATGGATCTAGGTGCTGCAATAAATATTATGACACTTGAAACAGCACAATTACTGCAGTTGAAACATTTAATCAGGGAAACTCCAACCATTTTAGAGCTGGCTGATCGCTCTACGATTAAACCTGAAGGCATGATCGAAGACCTGGTAATTTCTGTAGAATCTTGGAATTACCCGGCCGACTTTGTGGTGTTACAAACTAAAACAAAGTTGGGGGGTCATCCACTAATTCTAGGAAGACCTTGGTTAGCTACAACAGATGCTTTCATCAGCTGTAGATCTGGATCAATGACAATATCCAATGGGCAGGAAACTAAACAGTTGACTCTTTACCCTCATGCCACACCCATGATTAATAACGATAATTCAATATGGGTAGACTATGAGGATGAGGAAACCCAACCTATTTTAACAATCGGACAAGCTTTAACTCTCAAAAACTCAACCGAAGATGAATTAATCAACAAATTTATTTCTGAACCTTCTTCTGTTAGCTCAGAGATACATAATCACCTCACTACAATCCTAGAATCAGAATCCCAGAACAACCTTGAAACTAAAAATTCATCTCAGGTACTAGCTGGCAGTCCCTCCAAAAGTGTGACAATAGAAATCGAACCAGGTAAAACATTAAATATAAATCCTAACCTAACAGACGATCAAAAACAGCAGTTAATGAAGCTACTTAAAGAAAATAAGGAGGCATTCGCTTGGGATTATACAGACATGAAAGGGATTTCCCCTTAACTGTGCACTCACCGTATTTATATTAAAGAAGGATCTCGTCCAGTTTGTCAACCCCAAAGAAGGATGAATCCCAATCTAAGGGAAATAGTAAAAGAAGAGCTTCAAAAATTGCTAAATGAAGGATTTATATACCCCATATCCGATAGTGAATGGGTTTCTCTGCTAGTAATAGTACCCAAGAAAAATGGGAAATGGCAAGTATGCATAGACTATAGAGCCCTAAATAAGGCCACCCAAAAGGACCATTTCCCGTTACCATTCATTGATCAGGTATTAGATAACTTAGCTGGTAAGAAGTTCTTTTCCTTTTTGGATGGATTTAGTGGTTATAATCAGATAAGGATTGCACCCCAGGACCAGGATAAAACCACTTTTACTAGCCCTTGGGGGACCTTTGCTTATAGGGTTCTCCCATTTGGTCTATGTAATGCACCAGCGACATTTCAGAGAGCGGTCATAGGTATCTTTTCTAATATGGTAAATGATTCTCTAGAGATTTTTATGGACGACTTTACTCCTTATCGAACTGCCTTTGAAGATGCTTTGCAGAATCTTGAAAAAGTACTTAAGCAGTGTATTGAAGCACATTTTGCCTTAAGTACTGAGAAATGCCATATGATGATGAATGAAGGCATTGTATTAGGCCATTATGTTTCATTATTAGGAATTCAAGTCGATCCTGCAAAAATACAGGTAATTTTGACCCTCCCTATTCCCAAAACCCAGATAGAAGTAAGAAGCTTCTTAGGACATGCAGGGTACTACTGAAGATTTATCAAAGATTTTTCTAAGATAGCTTCCCCTATGTTTGTGTTATTAACGAAAAACGCTAAATTTAAGTGGACTGATGACTGTGAAAAAGCATTTGATCAGCTTAAACATCAGTTGTCCATAGCTCCCATTTTAAGAGGACCAGATTGGGAACTCCCCTTTCACATATCCTCTGACGCCTCAGACACTGCCATAGGAGCTGTCCTGGGATAGGAAGAAAATGGTCTTCCCTATGCCACTTACTTCATTAGTAAAAACATGACTCCCACAGAACTCAATTACACGGTCACTGAGAAAGAATTTCTAGCAGTTATTTATGCTATCAACAAATTTAGGCATTACATCACTGGTTATACTACTTTTGTGCATACCGATCACTCCGCCATTAAATACTTAATGAATAAATCAGTTACAAATGCCCGAGTCACTAGATGGTTACTGTTATTACAGGAATTTGATATCACAATTGTAGATAGACTAGGAAAAGAAAATGTAGTTGCTGACTTTCTTTCTCGATTAAAAACTAATGAAAATATTCCAGCAGATGATTCTTTTCCCGATGAGTATTTATTTGCAGTCTCTGCCCACTCACCTTGGTATGCAGATATTGCTAACTACTTAGTTGCAGGAAAATTACCATCACACCTACCGCACAGAGAAAAAAGGAAAATCATTCAGCAGAGCGCTAGGTACAGCTGGATAAGCGGATGTCTGTTCCATACAGGGATAGATCAGGAAATCCGGAGATGTGTTGGGGAAGACGAGATTTATGACATACTAAAAGCCTGTCACGATGACCCTTGTGGAGGACATTTTGCAGACAAAAGAACAGCACACAAGGTACTTAGAATGGGGTATTATTGGCCATCACTTTTTAAAGATGCTAGAAAATATGTGAAGGCATGCAACAGCTGTCAAAGAATGGGCCAGCCTAACCATAGGGATGAAATGCCACTCAATCCCCAGGTAACTCTTGAAGCTTTTGAGAAATGGGCATTAGATTTTGTAGGTCCCATTAATCCTCCATCTAATCAAAGAGTGTACATATTAGTATGCACGGATTATATGACTAAATGGGTAGAGGCCAGAGCACTCATTAAAGCTAATGAAGAAGCAGTACTAACGTTCTTATTTGAAGAAATCTTTGTTAGATTTGGACTACCCAGAGAATTAGTCACTGATGGAGGACCTCCTTTTAATTCTCATGACTTCAAAGACGCTCCAAAAATATCATATCAAGCACAAAATGACTACACCATACCACCCCCAAGCAAATGGGCAGGTGGAAAGTACCAACAAGGTCATTGAATCCATCTTGACAAAAACTATAAAGGAGAACATAAGGGACTGGTTTCAGAGACTGCCTAAAGCCTTATGGGCCTATAGAACCACTTGGAGAAATACAACAGGTTTTTCACCCTATGAGTTAGTTTTTGGAAAGAATGTTATTTTCCCTGTAGAGTTTGAAATCAAAACCTTAAGAACTGCTTTAGCTGTTAACCTCAATTTAACTGATGCACAGACAGCCAGGTTGCAGCAACTTCAGGAATTGGATGAGAAAATACTGGAGGCCGTCCATCAAACAATGATGGTACAGCAACAAAGAAGCAGATGGCATGACAGAACCATCAAGCATAAGCAGTTCCAGAAAGGTAACTGGGCTCTACTTTATGATTCCCATTTCGAGAATTTTCAAGGGAAGTTAAGAACAAGGTGGTTAGGACCGTATGAAGTGGATGTTGTTTTTCCAAATGGAACAGTTAGACTTTTAACAATTGATGGGAGTAGAACACCACTGTTACTAAATGGCTACCGACTTCGGTTATACCAGCGGCCGGTTTCCAACGAAGATTTTAAAGCTACTTGCATGGCAATAAAACAGTATTCTTTTCCAGGGGAACTTGCTACCCCTCAAAGCACTTGAATTTCTATTATTTATGCAATTTTTAGGTTAGATATTCTGTTTTTTTTAAGAAATTAATAAATCCTGCCAAGGATTGCGATATTACATTTCAGTATTTTGCAGATTTTAGCTTGGGAAGTAGCTGAAAACAAAAGTTTCAAAGGGATTATTTTGTGGACGCGGAACTTCTATTGCTGCAACACCACTCCCCGTTGCTGCAACACCATCCCCGTTGCTGCAACACCATTCCCGTTGCTGCAACTCCATTTCTTGTTGTCCCAAACACCATTTTCCGTTGCTGCAACACCATCCTCGTTGTTGCAACACTATTCCCATTGCTGCAACACCATTCACTGTTGTCCCAAACACCATTTCTGTTGCTGCAACACCATTCCCTATTGTCCCAAACACCATTTCCCGTTGCTGCAACACCATTCCCGTTGCTGCAACACCATTTCCATTACTCTAGTACATTTCCCGTTTTTACAAATATCTTCTTCCCGATGATTCCCTGTTGCTGCAACACCAATTCCGGTGCTACAACATCGCTTCCCGGTCATGAAATACCCTTCCCAGTGAATTCCCTCACGCACACCAGTCTTACCACTGCAGCCCCAAGGAACAAATTTTGATCAAATATACCACTCCTTGTGATGACTATAGCACCCTACTATCACTTCCATAATTATCATTACAAATCGTCGGTATTCCCACACTTTCATATCCGCGGTAACCATTATGACCCAGCAGAGGACAAGATAAGACTTTTTGATGCAGCAATCAAAAAGGTAAAATACGAAGGTACGCATGTTTATGAATGAGCATTAAATAATAGATAATGCGGAGAAGTTGATAGGACTATTAATTAATTATACTTCCAATCATATCGCTCACACGTAGAAGGGGGGAGTACCAAAGCAATTCTTATAATGATACACCACGCCAACTGCCGCCGCCCTTAATTCTCCTGGTAATATGTAAAAGCCACTCTATCACCGCATGTTACCATTTGCGACGTTTTTACTCTGAACTGAAATTGGAAGCTCGACTCTGAACTCTGAAATTCACTAAAACAACAGCCATGGGAGGAACTCTCATCACACATGAACCTGGCTCGACATCAGTCCTTGAACTCTATCCGGACATTTATCAGATTTTCTTGCAAGCAGGCTGGATAGAGTATTTCAGGAGACTTCCGGACTTTAATGAGTAGCAAGTCCTTGAATTTGCATGCAATTTAACAGAAGGATTCTTTGTCGTTCAAGGAGTTCAAATCCCAGTCACAAAGGAAGTGATATCCCAAGCTACCGGGCTACCAGCTAATGGCATACAATGGTTCAGCAGGAAGCACCTGATTCTTAATGCGCAGTAGGATTTTCTTCGACCAGGCGAGTAGGTAGAACCTAAGGGAAGAGGCGTAGCACTTCGGTCGTTACCTCAACCGTGTCCGAGAGTTGCTGAATTTGTCAAGCAATACCTGACGTGCGAAGGCCGCTATCAGGTAATTTAGCAGCACAATTTCATCCTTTTAAATCATTTAAGAAATGGTCAGCTAATAAACATGCCATATTATCCATTGGGTTGTCTCAAGAACATGTCACGTTATGCTGTTAACGTAAAGCGTCCACTTCTTTCCCTAAAAAATCACCGTTTAGCCCAATTACTCATTAATAGAGGCCTTGCTTTAAATAATCCTCCACCCCCCATTCATCCCCAGCAGGAAGCAGAAATTCCACAACCAGAACATGAACTTCCTCAGCAAACGAAGGACATGCCTGAGCAAATCCCTCTGCAAAACCCTCAGCAGGCAGAGCACATTCCTGAACAATTCCACCAAACACCCCCGCAAGTTGCTGAGAATGAACAAGCAGTAGTAGAAATGACCGCAAGAACAACCCCATCTCCCAAAAGAACCAGTTCTTCCATTCCCATACTTGGCATTTCTACTGATGATTCCGACGACAATATCCCCATTATCCTGCTTAAACGAAAAAAGCAACAGAGAAAGGAAACCCCACCAAAAAGAAGAAAAACTAGGGTTTCAGCTAAGACACCTGCTGCTCCGGCTACTACCCCTGAAGCTGGCCTGAAGAGAAAAATGCCTGAATTCACTGCTTTTCTACTGAAGCGAAGAACTCGGTCATCGGTAGTAGCTAAAATTCCTAACCCCCCTAGTTCACCACCCATTACTTTAAGGATCTGTACTCCCACCCGTCCTCAAAGCTCCTCTCCCTCACCCTCGGAAGTTGAGATGCAGAGCGTTCATAGCTTCGTGACATCATATGTTAAGACATCTGACACACAAGAACCAACTGCCAACACCCAAGGTAATAGTGACCAAATGGCTGCAACACAAGAAACAGCCACTTCCCCAGGTGACACACAAGAACCACCTACGGGGAATACTGACCAAGATGATGAAGCACAACCTTTGCCTCCACTGGAGCCTACCGCCCCGCAAGATCAGCCTACCATATCTGCCTTGCAGGAAGAAATTGAATTTCTGAAATCGCAGATTCAGGATTATCAGGAGGAAATAATAAGGATCAAAGAAGCATATCAAAATGAATTCAGCCTGCATTTTTTAGCACGAGTAGCGTCTGCAGCAGAGAAAAGTAAAGATAATGAGTATATGTGTGCCAATTGTGGTGAAATATATACTCAAGCAGGATATAAGGTAGTGGCAGAATCAATGAAGGAAGTCGTCGTTGTTGCAGATGACACAAAAGATCCTGCTGTTGCACAGACAGAAATACCACAATCCTCTACTGGAATAAAAGAGCCTATTGTTACACAAGAACCAACAGGCTCTCCAGAGAAAGTGCAGACAGAAGAACCTGTTGTTACACAAGAACCAACAGGCTCTTCGGAGAAGAAACAAGACCAAATTAAAGAACTTACTGACACACAAGAACTAGTAAGTTCCCCAGCAGGGAGTAAAGCAGAGGAGAATACAGACTCACCACGGCCTACCCAAATGATTATGGAGGAAGTTTTTACACAGGAATCAATAAAAGAGGAGAATACAGACTCACCACGGCCTACCAAATTATTATGGAGGAAGCTTTTACACAGGAATCAGTAAAAGAGGAGAATACAGACTCACCCCAGCCTACCCAAATTGTCATGGAGGAAGTATTTACACAGGAATCAGAAAATGAGGAAAAAGGTACAGACCCACCCTGGCCTACCCAAATTACCATAGAACACAATGAATCAGGACAAAAGGAGGAAGAGACACTAGCTGCAAACGAAGAAAAAGATGTTGGATTATCCCAGTCCACTCCAACAGAACAGATTATCCTTATTGATGCCTATACACAAACAGAGTCTCCCTCTGTTAATGATGCATGCATAGAAACAGAAAGCTTTCAAGCATTGAAAGGAAAATGGTGCAAAGAATATGAGCAGTCACAAGGCAAAGCATTCAAACAGCAAAAAGGGACCTGGTTCAATCATGCATATAGGAACTGGGAAGCACTTGAGCAATGCAGAGCTCAATATAAAGAAATCATAGAGTTAAAAGCCAGATTGTCCGAGATGTTTGAATTATTCCAAAGAATACTTGCCACAAGGAAACCATCTTTTAATTATGCAACATTTTTGAGGGAGAGACTGACATTCTTACAGATAAAGGCTGTAAGAGAAGGTAGACCTCATCAGGTGGTCACAGCAGAACAATTTATGCAAACTTTTGCAGAGGCACCTAAAAATGATCAAAACCTGTTATGTGAACTTTATCTACACAATGAAGCTGTGTCCGAAGAAAGAAATAGGAATATACTACCTGTGGTTAGCGACATACAGCTGAGAGCCTTCATTTCCTTTTTAGCCAACCAGCTTACATGGCAGAATGCCTTTACCTCAGCCCAACATAATGAACAGAATTGCCTTCTGTGGATTAGGGCTAAACAACAGAATGCAGCCACTTTTATTGTACAGCATCAAACAATGATAAAGGATTCTGATATGAAAGACCATGTCAGGCAATTGCAAGCAGTAGTCCTGAAAGACTGTCAGCACTATCTGAAAACCAAGGCACCCTCGGCTGTTAAGGCAAACAATTTGTTTTGGGAAAACTGCCCCAAAGAAAGGAAAGAATATCACCCTTATAATCCATCAAATTTGCAGGTAGCACTCACGAGGGTACCTTTCTATATTAGATGCATGCAACACTGTGCTGAAAGCTGGATGGGCTACAGATTTAAATTTCCACTTCTATGGTTATCCGGTGAACAATATAAGGGTCAGTTTGGATTATCCAACAAGGAGGAAGCAGCAGCATGGAAACATATACAGACTGTCTGTGGGTTCAGAAAGAAGTTTGATGTCACCTCCTATAGTTATTGTCTCAGTAATTTACACTGTTCATCCCAGTACTCCGACTCGAACTCAGAGTAAAACATTGCATGAGGACATGCAATATCTTCAGTTGGGGGGGATGTTAGGACCCAGAATTGACCAATTTTGACCTTATATTTTTGCCGTAATATTATCCTTTTCAGTCACAAGTTATAAGCTTTGATTACACAATGACTTAATCACCCCAAGGTACGAAGTAACTTCCCACATATCTATATGTTTAATTGTTCATTGCATATTCGTGAGTATCTTTATATTTATCTTTGGAAAAGCTGACTAAGTTGCCAAGTAATTGTCTTAAGCCTGCAGGAATTATAACTTATAGTTGTTGTAACACCAGAAACAGCAACTACACAGTTGCTGCAACACCAGAAACAGCAACTACGCAGTTGCTGCAACACCAGAAGCAGCAACTACGCAGTTTCTACAGTCAGCAACAACAACCATCTAAAGCGGGTTATTTTGCAACAGCTGGGAATAACAACGGCAACTATCTGAGGAACGCTGATGTGGCATGATCAAGTAGCTGTCTAAAGCGGGTAGAACATAGTTACCAGGACTTAAAACCGGAACAGCATGGGGAAAAGGCAAAGGAATGTGAGAATCCCAAGAAGACGGTCGAAGTTGGTTACCAGGTGTGTAACAACCAGAACCTAAGAAATAATATATTATTATACTGTTGTAACAGCATTTCTGTAATTCTTATTTTTTATTGAACGGGTTAACTGAATGAACTGTAACAATCTATTGTAATAGATGTCTCCTCTATAAAGAGGAGACATCTACATTAGTCAAGGGAGGATGGTCTGTGAGTGAAATTTCGAGAAACATCAGCAAGTCTGAACTTTATTGTATTTGAATCTTTTCGCAGATGAATAGAAGATCGTTCTGAGCACTTAAGCTATCCTTTGTGTTCTGGGGAATCTTGTGAGAGGGACTGGGCCCACCTTCCTCACAAGATTCACCCACTTACTTTGTTGTCAAGTGTGTAAGTGTGTGATAGTTTCTTTCTGCAGACACTCTATTTGGATTCTGTAGCATTACCTCTTGTAATTCTGTTTTGCTAGCACTCTGTTTTATTAATTGTTTGAAGTTATGCAAGTGTATTTCATCGGTGAATTCGAGTGCAGTGTGCATTAGCAATCTGATTCCAGGGGCAGGTGTTTAATGTCCTCACCTGGAGGATAGGGTCCTGATCCTCTGCCAAGAAAGCATCCATCTCTTTGCTTTGCAGATTTGTAATCTTAATTAATTATTTTATTTTATCAGTACTGTGATAACTTAGCGTAAGAATTACAGCTCTTAATGCTTTTAGAATTAAAGTACATACAGTACGCGGTAGCCTTTGGAATAAAAAGACTTTCCTAGGTTGACAATTCATGTGGTACTTGATTGTTTAATCAATAAATAATTCAACTAGCCAACACAGAGCAATAAAATTGAATTCTACCTTAGCTAACTTAGAAAATTTCAATGGAAATGAATATGAAATGAGCCATGAAACATAACAAGATACATATGAAACATAAGAGACACATTTTCTACACTCACAACCACATGAATCTCATGAAACATAGCCACTGCCTTTCATTAATCCTCTGTAAAAAATATACAATGCAAAAACAGAGTTTCTTTCCCACAGTCTCCCAGAAGTTACAAGCCAACCAACCCTTTGAAAATGGTTTGCATACAATATATAGAATGTGCCATGAAGACATGGGACGCCCAAGGGTTGGGGAGTTACTCGAATCATTATAAACTGAAGGTGGAGAGCCAAAAAGCAGCTACAGGTGCAACGCCACAAACATGACAAATGGCTTGGTGGCCCTTTGCCTTCCTTTTCCACTTGGATAACTGACCATCTGGAGTGAATATACTTATAAAACCACCTTAGGTGCCAAAAAACTAAAGTGCATATGAGTGGGCCCACTTACAAAAAGTTGGGAGGCAAAATTTCGCGAAATGGAGGCATTCTAGCCTTTTTTCCTATATGCACCGCGCTCCTTTCCTGTATGTGTCACACCAATTTGAGGCCTGTTTTGAGGCACTTTCCAGAGTCCCAAATGAGCATAGGATAGCTCTTTGGAAAGGTCTTTGAGTCTACTTTCTAACCCCACAAGAATTTTTGAATTTGGAGCTCATTTTCCCCTCCAAATCTTCATTCTCCCAAGACTACTTCCTGTGTGTCAAAATAGGGGCAGTGAGGCCATGTTTGAGTGTATTTTTCCCTTTTGGTGGCCAAGATCTTCTCCAAATTTCTTGCTCCTAGTGCCATTAATTTTTATTTTGCATGGCGAATCGAAAAACACAAACCATTTCTCATCTGGAGCTCCTGATGTTGTGCGTCGGGCCGGTGACGCGACGCGTATAGAGAAAAAAACTGTTTTTTTGCCAAAAATTTGTCATGTGACCAAAATTTTCCCAAATTCTTTGAAACTTGGGCTAGAGGTCCTCCATGAAGTGCTATGCTATGCCAAGGAAGCTTCAGCCAAGATTCAAAGCTGATCTTTCTCTTTTACCTTTTTTGCTTCCTTTGTTACTTCGCTCAATTTAGCCTTCAAGCTCCTTATTCAGGCCTTTGCGCTCATGTTCCGTGCCATGTAATGACAAGCCATCCTCCTTAGTATGGCTTTATCCCTATTTTCCTTCTCCATCTTTTTCTCCAATTGTAGATTGACCCAATCCAACCAAGACTCGCGGTTGTTGTTGATCTCTCGCTCCAAGGTAGTGAGCTCGATCCCTCTCTACTGGAAAGCTTGTCGATTTTCACGAATGCTTTGCAGCTCCATGATCATCTGTTGGTCCTCAAGCTATTTGTTTCTCTTCTCCAGATACTTGATGACCCATCTAGCCCTCTCAAAATTTAGTATCAAGTCTTTGATCTCCATGTCCTGCTCCTGAATGGTCATCCTAAGTTTGGCATTTTCTGCCTCTGTATCTTCATTCAGAATGAGGATGACATCGGTCCCCTGTGCACCTGATGGCCCCTCATCATGCACGGGATCCTTGCCCTTGTATAATACCTGTGTAGTCGATGCCGGAAGTGAGGCCCCTTCCACCTCGGGTGGAGATAACACTCGCTTTTCTGCTGCAAATAAGTTCCTACTGCCTTTCTGATATGTCACCAAAAATGGCATGATCGTGGTCTCATGGTGCTCATGTTGATAAGAAGGACCACCCAACTCCTTCTTAGGCTCTAATAGTACCTGTGGTGTGCTGAAGAATTCACGGGAGATGAAGTCCTCCCAAGCAATGCCCTGCAATCCCAACTGATGATCTTCCAAAAACCGAATGAGAGCAAAGTGATAGACACTGTTAAGCTGCTGCTGAGGGGTCTTATGCAACATGAAGGTGTTCATCCTCTCTATATTCCTGCATATGAAAAACGGGAGGTTCATCATCCTCACCCTGGTAAAGTGCATGAGCAGGCGGATATGATAGGCATACAGTCTAGAGAACCTCCCCTCACAACTGAAGTATTTCATGATCAACCTCATGAGTGGAGCATACTCATTCTTCAAGTATCTAAAGGGAAATACTCTGGTGAGCTCATTCACGAATCTGGTTTTGATGTAAGGCTCATAGTGATGCCTTTCCACATTCTTCTTCTTATGCCACTACTCCCCAACATTTGGAATACCTATTGCTAATGATATAGTTTCGGATGTCAAGGTGAAAGTGACGCCAGCCAAGGTAGACTTACCTCCATGTAGATGAAGCACAAATAATTGGTCCAACTTATGATGAACTCTAAAATTTGTCACCCTTTGACAAAATTCGAAGCATGATAAGTATTGGAAGGATGACATGGCAAGAGGGCATGCTTGTAACTCGGTGAGGGTAGTTGGTTCATCCCTGACATGTTTGCCACTCTTGTGGTGTCTCCTAGGAGCCTATTCTTCTGAGGATGAGTCACTCTGTGTCTCCCTCTCATACTCAAATGAGTGTTGTGATGACATGACTACAAGGTGAGCTATGATTAGGCTGCCCCTTTGATGATGGTGTGAGGCTGGGTGCCTTTGTAATATCTGTTACCAAGGGGAACAAATGAAACAGGGAATGTTAGGAAGGGAGCGATGAAATGGGAATAGGGGTTATAGGGAGAAATTTGTTAGGGATGTGGGAGGAGTTTGGGATTTTTGATGGGGTAGGGTTTAGGGTTTCTATTGAGCAATAGGAGGAGGGGAAAGGGACTATGAGTTTGGTAGTGTTAGGCAGTGATGATAGGAAGAAATGGCATAGGGGAACAAAGGAAAAAGATAAGGAAGGGAAAAGGGGGCCTTGGCATCAACAGTACAATTGCACAACCCTAGCAAAATGGTCTCTTGGTGTCTTTATATTTTTGCTTTAAGAGTTTTGTTTCATTTCCATCATTGGGCATAAAAACCACCATATATTTAACCAATTTGATGAACAAGTGAGTTAATAGAGCCTACCTTGCAAATCTATGTGCTTCACAAAAAAATTCGAGTGAGTTTGGCACGTTCTAGGCACTTTGCTTTTGTGCGTTGCGCGTCTGTCTGTGTGCGTTGCGCTCTTGTTTGTGTGCGTTGTGCTCCAGGTGTGCACCGCACGTGTTATAGGCTTGAACAGTGGGCGGGGGCTGTGTGCGTCGTGCCCTTGCCTGTGTGCGTCGTGCCCTTATCCTCACCTCCTACCAACTTCTTGTTCCTTGTTTGCTCCTCGGCCTGTATGGGCCATGCGCAAAGCCAAGTGCACCGCGCGCTGGGTATGTGTTGCGCGCATTATAAGTTTGAACTGTGGGCGGGGGTTGTGTGCGCGCACCCTATGTGTGCGTCGCACCCCTACCTGTGTGCACTGCGCCCTGAAAACTAACTCCCACTTGCTCCAAATGCTCACCAACGCACTCCAATCACTTTGCAATGTCTCCCAATGGTTTTGATTTGCACAATGCCTTTGATTTTGGTGGAAAATTTGTATATAAAGCTTTGGGAGAGATGAGTTTGATTTATTCCTCTTCGAAAACCCATTTTATAATGTTGTGTTGTGGCACTTTTTCACTGACTTTAGAACACACTGATTTTCACTTTCCCTTTGAAATTTTAGCTCAAATGACGAAATTTTTGGCACTCTTTGCAGGGATTGCATGACAAGATATTTGGCCATGGAAACCATGACTGCATCTGAAAAATCAACTAGCGACTTTTTTACAAAATTTTGTCATAAATGACATTGTTTGACTTTTCTTCAAAATAGAGTTTTGAAGAAGAGTCGGAGTCTATCCACATGACGATGAAGTTTTCTGAACCATAACTATGTAAGGGCCTCACTCTGGCCTGCATGGCTCTACTGGACATGTTCCAAGTACCAAATTGATGAATTCCTAGACCTAGACTTCGAAATGACCTTTGTCCTTTAAAGGACCAGACCCTGACTGTCATGGACTTTGATGATGATTGACAAAAGACCTGAGCCAGCAGTAGCCAAACATGAGACTATAATGACCTTCTCCATCAGATTATGGCATGTCCCTAGTGGAATACAACTGGGAGAATGGAGCGGGACACCAAATCATGAAATGCATAAACAGTTTTGATCTCTGACGGAGGACCTGACCAGACCGACTCTAACAGAACCAACCATAAAAAATATATGTTGCAATCAAATATATTTCAAAGTATACTTTATAAAAACAACAAAACTGTGAAATTATATGATTATGCAAAGTTAAAAGAGAATCAATACAAAGCCAAAGCTCATAAAGAAGCAAAACATTTCAAGTGATTCACTTACGATTAAGTGAATCAATGCAATAGTTGCATGAGGACATGCAACATTTTTATTTGGGGGTTATATTGGGCCTCCAAAATATCATCAACTTTCAACCACATTTCCATCATTTCACCCTAATTCCGTAACTCTATAACCCCATAACCTTACATTAAGTAACCATTTTCATCATTACATGGGTTTATCATTATTAGTTTCCAAGTCATTGATTTTAAGTACTATAAGTGAATTTGTGATTAGATGTTAGGAAATTAACATATTTTCTTATATATTTAAAAGTGTTATGAGTTTTGTCATAGTGTATTCTACAAGATTCTAGAAGGGTCCCACTTGGACACCCAACCACAAATTATAATTTCAAATTCCAAGTCATGAATATTTTTGGAATAATTGTAGAAGATGTGGATGATTAAGTATGCACATTCAAGGGAGAAGAATCATTAATGAGAAGATTTTTAGAGGATGTTGATTTTACATTTTTAGGAGATTGGTTGTAACCACAAGAGATAAATTTGGATTTAAGAGAGATCTAAGGATCTATATTTATTGTATACTTATCTTCAATTTTCTTATAAATAGAAGTGCACCCTTCATACAAAGGGTTGTTAGTTGTCAACTGTTATCTAGTTACTATTTTTGTTAATATTAGTGTTCTTTTCTTGTTGGAAGTTCCAAGTTCCATCCAGGTGTTTTGTAAAGTGAGGAGAGAGAATTCTTGTAATATCTTGTAACTTCATCTTTATGAAATACATACTACTATTTTGATCTCCAAGGTGTGATAGTTCATTCAGTGTGCTTATTGAGGATTGGAGCACCCTCCATCAACCACAGTTTGCACATATTTGTACATATTGGTAACATAATATAATTTTGTTATTTCATTTCCTTTCATGCAAGTGTGCTTTTACATTTAGCAAGTGTGATTTTATTTCCGCAGGTGTGATTTACTTTCCAACAACTGTGATTTCAATTACGCAAGTGTGGTCTGAATTTCATTTAAAATGTGAGTGTGATTTCAATTAAACAAGAATTATTTCAATTATACAAGTGTGGTATGAATTCATTTATGCAAGTGTGGTGTGATTTCATTTATGAAAGTGTGATTTTCATTTTTCAAGCATGTGTGATTTCAGTTCTACAAGTTTGATTTCAAGTTCTTTATGTTTGGTTTGGTTTGGATTGGGTTAACTTAATTTTCTTTATAATTAGTTTTAGTTGCATTAGATTAATCTATTGTAATAAATAACCACCTAGTACATATAGTATAGGTATACCTCATAAGTTCTATGAACCCTAGGTTGAAAATTAATGACAAGGATTTCAATCAAAATTAAATCACCCAACAAACACTCTACAACAACATGGAAAGCACTCCAAACAATCTTTGCTACAACAACCCCAAATCTGATCTGAATAGTAATTCACTCCTTCATCAATATGCTACATTCACTGCAATTTACACTAATACACTGAATAAATCCTTATCACAACTTGGTTTTAGGAATTACTCCTCTATACAACCTTCTCCCACTCATTCTCATACTTCACCAACCATCAAATAGGTCCAAAATGCAGAACATAAAATATGTTGGGAAAATCCCACTTTTGCACTGGGATCAAAGGCGCACAAAGTTAAAAAAATAAATCTGTTATCACCACTAATTGTGCAATTTTTTGGAATTATGTCTCCTTTGTTTTCCTTAATTTCAACGTACACTTGACGGTGTTAACCTCGATGTTAACTTGTCCACCATGTAATTTTTTTGTCACATTTCCAAATTATGCCATTATGATTTTTTCACTATTGATAAGCATGAATAATTTATCTAGGTCATGGTTGGAGGATGTTTCATCATTATTATAAAGTAATTTCAAGTGTTTTATTCATTACAGAGGTGTCTTGATGATTTCGTACAATTTTTTCAAGTTTTCATAAGGTCAAGATCAGTTATAGAAGGTTATACAAGGATTGGAGCTACTGGAAGGTAAATAAAATTAATGAGACATAGGTGGATGATTGGAGTAGATTCACTAATTTGTGAGGTCCTACTAAATCACTATAAAATATTGATAGTTCAACCAAGTGTTGGGAAAAGCAAGGTATAATTTGTAACAAGTTTTAGCAAGGTTTCACAGTGTTTTTTAGTTAATTTTTGGGGCTGAAACAAGGGTAATGGAGGTTACATGTGCATGTGGAGAATTATAACTTGAGTTTGATTCATTATACTAGTTCTACCCTTACCATGAACACACTTCTCGAAGGAGACGAGTGAATTATTGTCTGTAGACATACCTAATTTCTACCTATGTTATTAAACATACCTTGGTAATGACCCATGGTATTTGGAACATGGATTCCTATATAAGGAGGGCCAATTCAAATGAATTTCTATCCATTAATATGAATTTTATTTCTTATTTGGTTCGTATAGGTTGATATAAAGGAATGTGGAGGGGAAAATAATTCAGAGCTTTTATGCAGGAGAATAATGATATGTGCTTCGGAACAAAACATACTTTCATTGGAAGCCTATGATTTCAAAAGAGGTCCCTCACAGAAGTTCTTTATTTTTACCATGATAGCCTTTCTATAAATTTTACTTCAGTGATAGATTTGAATATGTGTTTAGTGACTTAGGTTAAATGTATATGTGTTTGTAGTAGGTTGATCATGTATGGAAGGTTGTTCCACTTGTATTCTCATTGTGAATTTCTTTGGTTTTGGATTTTCTTGAAAAAAAAATTATGTGTGATTGGTTATGAGTTATTTCTTATCATAGAATATGCAAGATTTGAAGACACAGTTAAATTATCTAGAATAGACCTCTATGTTTTGATTTAATCTATATATATTTCATTATTATCCATTCTACAAAGGTCAGATCTATTATTTTTAAGTGCTCTAAGTATGAATGTGAAGCAGAAATACTTTGATCTTGACCTTGGTCAACTTGGTTATATATTTCTCATGAGAGAGACAGAAAATGTCATGTTGGATACCACCCTTATACCTCTATTTTGTTGACTTCTACTTATCACAATGATTGCCAAATTTAGTGAGGTTTTTGATAGTGGAAATATATGCAGAAATCTAAATTGTAAATCTTGGTTGTGACAATACTCGGTATGTAGTATTTTTTGTTGGAAAGTGTAACTAATTTCAATCTTCATTAATGTATTTGAGTCATCATGTAATTTATTTGTCAAAAGGATAAAGAAAATTATTATTGTTATGACTTATTAAAGCATGGGTTTCATGTTTGGATCATCTTGTTTTAGGTCAAAGTCCCCATTGAGGACTTTTAGGATTTATTTTGAGTTAATAGGGTCATTGTAATTTTAAAGAGACCCTTCTTGGGATTTTCAATTATGTAAAAAGCGTAAGTATGGAGTAAAATACGAATTATGTGACCTCCACATCAAGTTGGACTTAAGATGATCATGCCAGCCTCAAGGAAGCTTATTTGACCTCACCCAAAGGCTATATATGAACCAATTCAAATTCCAGTTGAAGCACTCTCACAACAAGCAAGTTCAATATCTCCTTGAAGTTGAAAAAGTGTGGAATAGAGGAAGGAAGAAAAATAAGTGTGATTTTGGTCTAGGAGAAGGAATGAAGGAAGATCAAAGTTTTGGTGTATCTTTGTCTCTCTTTCAGCCCTAGTTTGGAAGATCAAAGTTCTCTTGTTGATGTCCTAGCAATTGTTGCATGGTGTTACTGCGAGATCAATATATATGTCGAATTTATTGGTGTTGATTACTTCTGACTATAGAAATTGTATTGGACCGAGATTAAAGTTTCTATGTGATGATAGAAGTATTCCAATGAAGATAAAAGACTGCAAGACAAGATCAAAGTTGTTGGGTAAAAGAAATTGTTGCTACTGCTACTACTACTACCAGGTCAAGTAGGATCATATGCTAGAGAAGAGGAAGGATGACTTGGTGTGGAGGAAATTTTGTGTCAAGGTTTAGAGTCTTGAAATATCTCTAGAAGACTATGGAAGGAATAATTACTATCTAGGTTTTCCCCTTGATAGGGGATTTTCCTTGGTTGTGAACCTATATATGATGTCCATTATTTTATGTCATATTTCTTTCATAATTTATTGATGAACTAAAATAAACAAGATATAAAGAAACCTCATAAGAAATCAAGAACATCACAATTAATTAATAACTATAAGAAAATATTTTTGCCTTTCTCATTTTCTAACATTTCTTGTGTTCTTTGGATTGAAGGATTGAGCAATTTGTTTATCCACTTGCAAAAGGATTGTATATGAAGTGCTCATGAAAGGGTATGCAAAACATTTTTGTGGAAAGAAAACCCTCTCATAAGGCTGACTTGGTGTGGAGGAAATTTTGTGACAAGGTCTATAGTCTTGGAATATCTCCAGAAAACTATTGAAGTAAGAATAACTCACATGGTTTTCCCCTAGAGAGAGTTTTTTCCCTGTATGCGAGCCTATATCTGGTGTTCATTGTTTTATGTGCTATTACTTTGGTAATTTATTTATGAACTAAAAGAAAGAAGATAAACCTAATAAGAAATTGAGAACATCACATGTAATTATCAAGTATAAGAAAATATTTATGCATTTCTTATTTTCTAATATGGTATTAGAGCTTTGGTAAAGAAAGAAGAAAAATGTAGTCTCAAGTACCTGATCAACGAATCATTCAAAAGGATTATTCAAGGGAAGAAGTCTATTATCTTCAAATAAAATGTGTAACACAACCAAGGGAGAGAATAAACTTTAAGGATCCTCCAACTACAGGTCTTGGAAGAAGAGGATTGACCTCATCCTCGAAAAGAACAAGGTTCTAAATTTGGTCAAAGGAAAATCAAAGAAGCCTGCAGGTGACTCCATTGATGTTGATAAAGTAAAGTTTAGATAATTCAAATTATTCGCCATGACCCTAATGGTATAAGGAATAAAGGAGAACCTTGTTCAGTTTATAGCCAACATTAATCATGCTCAAGAAATGTATGAGGCCCTGTCAAAGTTATTCACTATTAAAAAACAATGGTCAAGTTGAAAGCTTGACGAATTAAATAAGGACCACAAACATGACTAAAGAAGACACAGTAGCCTCCTTCTTAATAGATGATATCAAAACGCCTATGCATGATGATGAAGCATTAGATGTATGAGTTGACGTGTTTGTTGGTGATCATGAATCCTAGGGTTTAGAATCAAGCCCTAGTCAATGTTTGTTTCTCTAGGATGATAGTATTTGTGAATTCTAGGGTTTTTGAGTTAAACCTTAGTAGAAGTAAAAATGTCTGATGACAATGTGATAATTTGAGATTTGTGTAAGATTATTGACCTCTAAATTTTAGTTATGATTGATGTTTGATTGTTTGATAAAATCTATGGTTTAAAACAAACCCTAGTGGAAGGTAGTCATCTTGTTCATTAAGTTGTGATTGATTGTATGAAATCTAGGGTTTGTATGAAACCCTAGTGGGAAGTGTAACATATGAATTCTGAAAGTTGTTAGATACTTTGTAGATCTATATTTGTTTGAAATATTTTTAGAGTTTTATATGTGTTGTAGTAAGGTATGTCATACCTTTGAAGAAACATTGAAACCCTAGATGAAATGAAAGTTGTTAGGAAGTAGTATAGGATTTATGATGAAAACCTTATCAGGATTTTGAAGAGTATATGTCTTTTGTTTATAATTAATTTCGTGTATATAATAGATATAATGTTGAAATGATTTTTTAATTCTGATATGGCTAAATTCATGCTTCTATAGATTTGGTTTTACTTGTTATCTAAGTTGTGTAGGTACGCAATCTTCAATATGATGAAGATGTTCATTAAAGTGATAAGCATGATGTGGATAGTCATGGTAATGATAACCCTCATGAAATGGTTTGAAGCCATAGAAAATTCTCCAATTTCAAATAAAAGAAGCTGAAGTCCCTAAGTTAAGAGTCAGCCCAAATAAGAGAGATCTCTCTAAGATTAAGAGGGATTATGGATGAAGGGAAGCTCCCCGGTTAAAAGGGCATAACATAATTTTAATTGGAGAACGATTTTTTGAAAGACATGTTGTTGTATATGAAGTAGGAAATGGAAGTGTATGATTGAGGAGTATTTTATCAAAGACTCAATTGATTGTCCTATTGTGTTGAAGAGAAACATCAGTTTTCTGAAAGACACCATGGGTTTGTATTTTATTATGTACATCTAAAAGTATATTATTGATTGAGGTTATGTCTGTACAGGTGAATATTTCGAATATTATGATAGCATGTTGGTTACCAATAAGATTGATTGAGAGATATTGGTTATCCTTGATCTGTTGGATCAAGGGGTGTTGATGATTTGTGAGTGAAGCATTGCCTAGGAGGACATCTGGTTGACACTTTGTGTTGATATCTAGGTCACGAAGCTGAAAAGGTGGTTGTTGAATTTAGGCTTCTATGATACATATCAAGTTTATTAAGAAGCGTTTTCGGTGAAAATCACATCATAATTCATTTGACGGCACATTTTGAACCAACAAATGTGGTTCATCGTCAGGACAACTTGAACAACAAGCTCATGACAGCAGGTTAAATAGAGAGAGAAAATCATCCAATAGCTATATTTGACCAGGTAATAACTATATTTGACCAAGACATGACTATATTTCAATGGGAAACTATACTCACCCGAAGGATAAGGACATGGAAATTTAATTAATTCAAAAGTTACATTTGTTATATTTATTAAAATATCTCACTAAATTTAATTGTTTGCATTTAACTACAATGAGTATAAATCTATAACTAATTAATAGATTTATTTTAATTTAAAGCTATCTAGATTAGATACTCATATAATTAATATTAATTGAAATAATAAGAAAATTGAACATGTTTATTAAAGGCTAACCTAGTTAGTTAAATACTAAATTAAAGGACCTAAACAGAATTGAATATTGGGCATTTCTCATTAATTTTTTTTATTTTTTTTTAGTATAAATCCATAACTAATTAATAGATTTATTTTAATAATTACAGCTATCTAGATTATATACAAACTAATATAATTGATATTAAATAAATAATAAGAAAAATTAACATTGTTTATTAAAGGCTAACCTAATTAATTAAATAATAACTTAAATGACCTAACATAAATTAATATGGGGCATTTTTCAATAAAAAAATTATAGTTTATTGAAGAACTATTGAGAAAGAAAACGGTTGTTCCTAATTAGTTAAACTCATTATTAAATTTTTATTTATCAATATTAAAGGAGTAACTAGATAATTAGCTACCATCTTTAAAATTCCTTCATTTAGGTAAAAAATGTTTTTATTAATTATTACACTATGTTAATTAATTATTCTTATTTTAAAATAAGAATAAGATATTTGTTTAAATAAGTAGTAAAAGACAAATATCTTATTCTTATTTAAAATATAATAAGTATTTGTTTAAGTAAGAATAAGATGTTTTGTCTTTTACTACTTATTTAAACAAATATCTTATTCTTATTTTAAAATAAGAATAATCAAATAACATAGTCTAATAATTAATAAAATATTTTTTACCTAAATGAAGGAATTTTAAAGATGGTAGCTAATTATCCCGTTATTCCTTTAATATTGATAAATAAAAATTTAATAACGAATTAAACTAATTAGGAAAAACCATTTTATTTTTAAATAGTTCTTCAATAACCTATAAAAAAAATTAATGAGAAATGCCCCATATTCAATTCTATCAAAGATGGTAGCTAATTATCCCGTTATTCCTTTAATATTGATAAATAAAAATTTAATAACGAATTAAACTAATTAGGAAAAACCATTTTATTTTTAAATAGTTCTTCAATAACCTATAAAAAAAAATTAATGAGAAATGCCCCATATTCAATTCTATTGGGTCCTTTAAGTTATTATTTAACTAACTAGGTTAGCCTTTAATAAACAATGTTGATTTTTCTTCTTATTTCATTTAAGATTAATTATATTAGTTTGTATCTAATTCAGATAGTTGTAATTATTAAAATAAATCTATTAATTGGTTATGGATTTATACTAAAAAAATATAAAAATTAATGAGAAATGCGACATATTCAATTTTGTTAGGTCCTTTAATTTAGTATTTAACTAACTAGGTTAGCATTTAATAAACATGTTGAATTTTCTTATTATTTTCAATTAATATTGATTATATTACTATCTAATATAGATAGCTTTAATTATTAAAATAAATATATTAATGAGTTATAGATTTATGTTCATTGTAGTTAAATACAAAATGTTAAATTTAATTAGATATAGTAATAAATATAACAAAACTAAATTTTGAATTAATTAAATTTCCATGTCCCTATCCCTCGGTCCAATACAATTTCCTAGTAAAATATAGTCGTTTCCTGGTCAAATATAATCGTTGGATGATCTGCTCTCTCTATTTAACATGTTGCCATGATCTGCTTGTCTTAACGATGAACCACACTTATTGGTTCGAAATGCATCGACAAATGAATTATGACTTGATTTTCGCTGAAAACTCTTGTTAATAAACTTGAAAAGGTGGTGTTGGTTATAGAGCTTTATGTTTGGAAACACACTTGGATCCCTGGGTTGATGGTTAGTAAGTAAGCCTCATAGTACCTAGAGAGGCTACAAAGCTTGAGCCCATCTTAGTCCCACATCGATAGATTTCCCTAGTCAACAATCTAGTCCATGGCATTGCGGTGTCTAAAGTTCTTCATGGTTCATATAGTTTAGATCTTGCATGTACTTGTATATGATGAATACTTCCCTGATTAACAGGGAGTGTTGGAAAAATGTAACTAGGTTCAGTGTTAATTAACGTATTTGAGTCATCATGTAATGAATGTGTCAAAAGAATAAAGAAAATTAATATTATTTTTTTTATGACTTATTAAAGCATGGATTTCATGCTTGGATCATCATGTTTTAGCTCAAACTCCCTGTTAAGAGCTTCTAGGATTTATTCTATGTTAATAAGCTCATTATACTTTAAAATAGTCCCTTCAAGGGCTTTTGAATCATTTAAAATGGTTAAGTATTGAGTCAAATATCAATTATGTGACCTCCACATCATGTCGGCCTTAAGATGATCAAGTCAACCTCAAGGAAGGTTATTCGACCTCACCCAAAGGCTATATATGAAGTAGTTCAAATTTGATTTGAAGCACTCTCACAACAAGTGACTTCAATATATCCTTGAAGCTGAAAAAGTATGAAATAGACTAAGGAAGAAAAATAAGTGTGAGTTTGGTCTAAGAGAAGGAAGGAAGGAAGATAGAAGTTTGGTGCATCTCTCTCTCTCTTTCATGCCCTAGTTTGGATGATAAAAGTTCTCTTTTTGATGTCGTAGCCAGTTGCTGCATGTTGTTGCCGCGAGATCAAAATATAGGTCAATGTTGTTGGTGCTGGGTACTTCTACCTCTAGAAGTTGTTTTGGGCCAAGATCAAAGTTTCCAAGTGAATATTTAAGTATTCTAGTGATGATCAAAGTCTCAAGGACAAGGTCCAAGTTGTAGGTTCAAAGAAATTGTAGCTACTGTTGTTGCTGCCAGGTCAAGGTCAAGTAGAATCATTTGTAGCAGAAGAGGAAGGTTCACTTGGTGTGAAGGAAAGTTTGTGTAAAGGTCTACATTATTTGAATATCTCTGGAAGACTATGGAAGGAATAATTATTGTCTAGCTTTTCCCTTAGATAGGGGTTTTTCCCTGGTTGTGAGCCTATATATGGTGTCCATTATTTTATGTCATATTTATTTCGTAATTAATTGATGAACTAAAATAAAGAAGATATAAAGAAACCTCATAAGAAATCAAGAACATCACAATTAATTATCAGGTATAAGAAAACCTTTCTACCTTTTTTATTTTCTAACATTTCTTGTGTCCTTTGGATTAAAGGATTGGGCAATTTGTTTATCTACTTGCAAAAGGATTGTATATGCAGTGCTTATGAAAGGGTATGCAGAACATTTGTTGTTGATTGTTGCTCGAGCCTGTGAGGTTTTATTCAGAAATATGAGTTGAGAAGCTTGCTTGTGACAACATTTATAATGCAATGTTCTCTGTTTTTTCTAGATTGAAATACTGAGCAATTTTTTGTTTGATTGCAAAAGAATTGCATTGCCTTAGTTCTATATGTGATGCTCATGAAAGGGTATGAATAATTTTTGTTATTTACTATTGATCGATCTTGTGTTTGGTTAAAAGCTTGGTTTCCTATATTGAAAGGAGTTGATGAAAAGGACTATTGTCTATTGAATGTTGTATATGTATTTTGTAGTGAACAGTTTGTAGTGGTGGTTATGATAGTACAAATTTTAAAGTCTGCTAGTGTTGTTGCTAATGACTTGCTTACATTGTCTCTAAAGTCTACTAATGGTATCATGTATTGCTGGTGTTGTCTTTCTTATATTTTTTAGTTGTGGATGAAGTAATCATCTCTAGTAATTTCTCATGAAAATTTGACTTCACTTGGGGTGGCAGGGGGGGGAGTGAATGGGTTTAGTACTTTCATGCACATTAAAATAATTTTCTCTTGACTGATTAACTGAAACACTAAATGAGAATCTTAACACATAATGACCAGCATATTTAATATGTCAACAACAAGTAATAAGTAATCAAAAACATCATATAAGCACATAAAATCAACACATATGGACACTTTATATAAGTGGAAACCCATAAAGGGAGAAAACCATGATTTTTTATTGTTTTGGTACATATGAAAGCTTCTACACCCTTATTCCATTTGATTTTTTGTAGGCTATAACCTGCATGAGGTTTCTACCTCAATTTTTCAGCAAGTTACAACATGCAAGGAAGCTCCAACTCCCATATGTTTTTTGTAACCTACATCCCACAATAGGTTACTAGATCAATAGGCTCTAACCTGATATTTATCGAGACATAACTTGAAAGGACACCACAATGCCCTCATACAAAATGAAAACAATATGTTGGTTTACTTGACCATCAACTATGCATACCTCCATGTTTGTTTCTACCTCTTCTCCCATTCAAATCTTCTTCACATCAATTTCATGTGTACCAGGTAACTCACAAATAATCAACCCTCACATGCTCTCTAAATCTCTAACTCTTCATCTCTACAACCTCACATACTTTTATCATTGAACACTAATGGTTGTTAGTATTCCACAAACATGAATCTGAAATGAAAAAACTTGTTTCTTTACATCCCAAAGGTGTCTCTTCAATTCCAAAAATATTCAAAATCTTAAATATTAAAATACATATAAATAATTTCATCATATTCAAATTACATGGATTCATATTCTACAATAATAAACTTCAACATATTCAAGTCGCATGGATTAATATAGTCCATTATTAATTCAATAGCTCTAAGAAAACCATGCCATCACTGATAATCATATGAAAGAAAGCTCCAACAAGTTATTCTCCTTCACCTGGAATACACACATCAACGCACACATGTCTCTACCTTAGCCTTGCTTTCCATCATGTTTTTTCCTTACATCTTCACCTTGGCCTTTACCTTTCATCATCACATCTCATATCAACCATTATATGCATATAGCTCAACATAAACAAGCCAATATCTATCATCAACATATGTTATTGTGTATCAACCTTCAAATCAACCTGCAAAAGACACATAGAAGAACATTCACTCTCTAATGTTGGTCCTGCCTTATTGCACCTATTTCTTATTTTCCATTAATGATAATAATAACATCAATATCCCCTTTTGGAATTGATGTCAAAATTGTGATGCTCCCCCTTTTTCCTTGAGAATCATTTCCCATCACCATTTCTTACCTTCCCCTTTGACATCAATGACAAAGGCTTCTAGTTTACAATGAAAATTAACATCAAAATATCTAGTGATTTCATAAATCCTCTAGTCCTTTAGCACATGTTGATCATCGACTTTGTAACAAACCACCATAGGGACCTGTGAGTTCTATAGAACATAACTTTCCGGTCTAATATCAATTCTGTAAACAATTCTCTAATGTTTCTTTCCCTTCAAAGAGAGAGCACAAAATCCAATACCATCATGAACTATTTGTTCAAATTCCAGATTGTGAATAGCTTGGTGCCAATACAAGAGATGAAAGAGTCATAGAGGCCCTCATCATTGATGCTCACTTGTCTTTATTTCTCCTTAAACATTTACCTCTAGTACTTGGAGAGCATCTAAAGATTCCACATGACAATGGAGTAGACATACAACAACCTTGTACATGGGGTCTTTTCCATGTCTAGGTTTCAGATACATGTCAATAAATGAATAAAATCATCGGGTCTACTAAGATGTGAACAATTATTTGGCTTTCAATATCTTCTAGCTTCAAGGTTACTATTTTTAGCACTGAGGTTTCTTCTCCAATTTTTCAATACAATGATCGATTTTCGAGAGTTTTGATGCTTATATGAGTTGAAAAACTACTTTTACATCATATTAGTATGAAGCTAGTAAAAGGTTGTCAATGGTTACAATGCAATCCATATTATTTCATGAGGTGCACTCTATATTCTGTTGAAACATATGTAACTAGGTGTGTTCTTCATAAATATAAAATGTACTTTTGATTCTTGTGTTTGGTAAAATGAAAGAAAAAATATTATTATTATTATTATTGGAAAATGGGTTTTGTGCTCAAGGTCTTTTATTTTAGGAGTTAAGAACACATTGAGTGCTTCTAGGGTTTGTCCTAGGTCAAGAAGTCAAAAGCATCATTGTCATAAGTTTAATGCCCCATCAGGAACATTGTAACTTGTAAATAAAATTAGTTTTTCCATTAAAAGTGTCAAAATAACCTTCATGACCAAATCAGTGTGGCAACTCGAAAGTTGGGCTATTTTAGGAGCCACATCCACCTTAGAAGCCTATACAAAAGACGGAATTCAACCTCATTGGTCCATTCACTCACGTATCATCATATACTTAAAGAATAAGGATAAGAAGGCTAGAAAAGAAGGTGAAGGGGGAATAAGAAGTTTTTTTGTGTAAGATGTATGAAGGAAGACTAAGGTTTCTACTGTTGGGCTAGGGTTTTTCCTATTGCAAGATCAAAGTTGAAGAAAGAAGAGAAAGAAGGTCAGCGAAGGTCACATTATGTAATCCTCAAACATCAGAAGAAGGAGAAATCTAAGTAAAGTTCTGAAGAAGCCTTGGGAGGTCATAATTAGCTCACACATGTGGTAGCAGTTGTTGTTGGGAGGCCCAAAAATTTCAAACTTGTTGTACAAGCCGAAATTCTAAAGATGGGAGTCAAAATTGTGTTGTTGGAAGAGATTTAACTGGGTTTGACTTGGAAAATAAAAGAAAAACATCTAGAAAGGTTGGAATTGGTCATAGAGGGTACTTATCTTTTTCTAGAGGTATCATATTTTGTTAATTAAATAATTGTAAGAAGAGAAGAGATTTTTATAGGTTTTTCTCTCAAGTGGAAAGGTTATGGTCCTAGCTTGTTTCCTACATTCTGTGTTCTTGTCTATTATTGTTCTTGTTTTGATAGTTTGGTGATATACAAACATAATAATAAATGAAGAAGATAATAAGTAAGAAAAATTAAAAATACATCATAGGTAGTTATCATCAAAACAAAAATCACCCTAACCATTGCCCTTTAGATTTCTCAACATGGTATCAGAGCTATGATTGGCTAAGGGCATGATGAATATATTGAAAGAGTTCCTAAAGAAGTGTACAAAGGTGGTATGTCATCTCAAGAACGGAGTTAAAGAAGTATGGGATCACTTATTTTCTAATAAGGAAGTGACCAAGACATGTACAAAGGATAAATGACTATTCTTAGCACTCACTGGCACATTTCAAGATGAGAATATTTCGATGATTGACAGTGGAGCATCAATACATATTACAATATAGCATAAGAAATTGAAAACATTATCAAAAGGAAAGTCCTCTTACTCAAAACTTGATGACAACAAAAACTACCCTGTGAGAAGAACTAGATCAATTTCACTTAAATTGGGAAATGGAGGAAACATTAATATCAACAATATCTTATTTGTTCTAGGTTTGCACAAGAATTTACCTTACATTTCATGTTTGTAATATAAGAGTGATAAAGTTTCTTTCATTGATGGAAAGGTTTTAGTATGGGATAAAAACTCAATCATAGAAGAAGAATTATTGGGATCCAAGAAGGAGATTATTAATTCCCCTTGCTCAATCTTTGGTTCACATTGAAGTTAACCAATGTGAACTTTAGTATAGAATATTTTGTCATCTCCACTACAAAATCCTTCCAAACATAATTACCAAATTGAATGGCATGCTTGAATTAAATGAATACCATGAAGGAGTGTGCATTAGGTAAGAACACAAAGAGACCATTTGGAACTAGTGCTTCAAGGTCAAAATAAATATTGGATCTTATTCATACCAATGTCTGCGGCGCTATGAATCCAAAATCCCTTGGAGGTCATATATATTATGTCACATTCATAAATGACCATTGAAGGAAAAATTGAGTTTACTTGATGAAATCCAAGGATGTGATATTTAACAAATTTCAAGAATTGAAAGCTGAAATAGAGAACCTTGTAGAAAGGAGAATCAAGATATTAAGATTTTATAATGGAGGAGAATACACATCCAAGAAAATTATAGCTTTATGTAGTGAATTTTGGACTAAGAGGGAACTAATAGTCCCATATCATCTCGAGCAAAATGTGGTTTCATAATGAAAGAATCAGTCCATTGAAGAAACTGTAAAAGGTATGCTACATGATCAAGGTCTACCCAAATTTATGTGGGTTCAAGCAACAAATATAGTTGTATACATAAAAAATTGAAGTACCCACAACTTACTAGATATATTAGCTCCTAAATTATAATGACATGTCAAAATTAGAATGCAGGTGTTTCTCATATTTAAGACTGCAAACACCAATTACATCATCCTTGAATTGACCTTATATTCTAAGGAAAAGCATTAATGTTGGTTGTAACACATTATGTTGTAGCTCTACAAGACCGGGGAATAACACCAGAAGATGATGTGTTACAACCAACAAGCATAAGAAGATGGGATACTACAACCCAGATAAGTCTCGAAAGGACCAATATCCAATATCCAATATGCTAAATATTTTGTCGTATGTCTAGTCACCACAAGCTTGATAAAAAGGTCTTTATGATAAGAAACCCTTCACTCGGTAGTTTGCCCAATATATTTAGATTCAAAATTGGTGATTGATGGAAAACGAGGCTATGGGTATCCTTGTATGAGGCATTGAGGAATTTTAGCACTCAGATAAGATATTCACTAAAGAAATTTGGGAAATTTGATAATGGTGAATTCCTTTTTCATAGGGATGCAACTGCAATAATGGACATCATACAACACTTAAGGTAGTAATAATTTCAGTGAGGGTTTGTCTTTTGTGAGTTCATTACACATCTAGCTCATTACGACATTGTTAGCAGAGCATAATCTTTAGAAACTTTGAATATCAGTGGTTAAATAAAACAATTATTTTGTAATTAATTGAAAATTACTCATGGATTAGTAATGTTGATTTGGTTTTAGTACTATTAAATAACACTACTATAGTTATAATTGATATGGTTGTCTGGCCTATTGTTCTGATGCAAATTTAAACAAGAACGCAACAAATTACAGAGATAACCATAAACACAGAGACACTGTGGAAATAATACTTCATTTCATTAATTTTGAATACTAAAATACGCTTACAAACAACAATGGAAATAAACTAGCTAGGGCGATAGTAGCTTATCCCTGAGAAGAGATGTGGTGGCTACATGCCTCTGAACTATTTTACAATGAGCCTTGAAGGCCTATTTATTGTTGAGAAACTTTGGAAAACCCAAAACATCCAAAAACTTAACCCTAGAAGATGAAATACCAAATTCTGGGCCCCATTTGGGTAAATTGGTACATTAACTTCTCGGGATCGTAAGTTTGGCATATGATCTTCGTTTGATGTGCACAATATATCGTTAGAAAGATCTATCCGAGAAATACAACTTTGGGAAGAGAAATATCAGTCCATAGACCCATGTTTCTCCGAGGTTTCCAAAAAAATGTCATTTATGACCTCAAAATGGCTCCAAAAGTTCAGGACCCGAAAAACTACTAAAAGTAGTAAACTGTGCTACAATTAGGGAAACTGAAAACTTGAAAGAAATAATGGTGGGGGTCCAAGTGGACTTGGTAGGTGTCCACCAATACCCATATGGATCATTCCTCCCCCCTTAGGAAGCAATGTTCCCCACTGTGTTGAGCTCTTCCATGACATTAGGAAACTTCTACTGAACTTGGTCCCTTGTGAGCCACTTTCCCTGATGAAGGAGTTGCCCTGCTTTGGCAACTCGATACAATTGGGTATTCTGTTGGCTAGTGTGCTTGATCTATGTGTCCATGATCTGATCAGTTGTAGCTTGTTCCATGCAATCTAGATTTAACTCTGTGGGTGTAAGTTGTATTGCAATGTTGGATGTGTCTAGTAATGGTGGAAAGTATGGCCGAAGGTAGTCCACATTGAATATTGGGCGCAAGCCAAGGAATGGGGGAATGCTGAGCTCAAATGCATTGTCTCCCACAACATTGGTTATGGTGTAAGGATCATATCAGAGTGTTATAAGTTTCTGATAAGCTCCGGTAAGGCATTCCTTTTGTAAATGCAACTAGACTTTGTCACCCACCTGAAACTTATGTGGCACCCGATGCTAATCATGTCACTGCTTGTGCATGGCATTTGATTTCTCCAGAATTTCATGGACCTACTGGCAGATATGTTGGATGTGCTCAATGAAGTTGGATGCCTTATCTATTTTGCACTAGACGTGAGCCAAATCTCAATGAGTAGCAGCAAATGGCATGGCCACATCAATGGGACATAGTGGTTGGGACCCCAGGCCCACCTGAAAAGGGTAGTGGCCAGTCAAGTTGTGAAGAGTCCAGTTGTAGTTATGCTAAACATAGGGGAGGCTCTCATCCCATGTGCATGGATGTTTTGAGTTGTACATGTGAAGAATGTGTACGATCATCCTGTTGACAACCTCTGTCTGGCCATCAGTTTGAGGATGGAAGGCTGTGGACTTAGTGAGTTTGGTTTCTAGCATCGACTAGAGACTGGACCAAAATGTACTGAGGAGCCTACTGTCCCAATATGAGATGATAGACTGTGTGATCCCAAAGTGTACCCACACTCTTTCAAAGAAGAGTTTAACAGTGGCTTTTGTTATGATATTCTTCTTGCAGGCCGTCATAATGACCATCTTCGAGAACCTGTCGATGACCAGAAAAGCATAGTCATTTCCATGCTTAGTGGAAGGAAGGCCTAACATGTAATCCATGGATATGGATTCCCAAGGTCAACTAGGGGTAGGCAGCGAGGTATAGAGGCCTTGCTTCTTGATGGTCGATTTGGAAATGGCATAGGCAGTCCATGATCTGATGTACTTCCCAACATCGTGTCGAAGATTCAGCCAATAGAAATACTTCTGCAGTACTACCACCATTTTCTTGACCGTGAAATGCCCATCAGCCCGACTATAGTGTGCTTCCAAAATTATCTTGCCACGCTCACTTGAAGGAACACAAAGGTGACCCAGGTGGCATAATAAGGCATCCTAGAGGTGAAAATATGGGACATGCTGACCATCCAAGAGTGTCTGGTATGTGTGGCCAAATTCTGGGTTGCTTTTGTAGAGAAGTGGCTAATCAGAGGTATCGTGCCCATAAGAGTTGAGCACGATGGTTAACGCCATGATCAGTGGTCGACTAAGGCAATTTGTAACATTATTAGTGTTTTCGTTCTTATACTTGATATTCAAATGGAATTGTTGTAGGTATGTGGACCACTTTTGATGGAGATCATTCCACAATTTCCCTTGGATCTATATGAATTGCAGGGGTCGGTGGTCTATGTGGATGAGAATTTCCTTCCCCAAAATATAGTGCTTCCATTCTCGGTAGGCCTGCATAATGGAATACATATCTTTGTCATAAGTATGATACTTTCGGACTGTGTCTGAAAGTGTCTCACTATGATATGCCACTAGATGCCTGTGTTGAGTAAGGATTGTCCCAATAGCATAGTCAGAGGCATTTGTCTCGACATCAAATGGTTGTTACAAGTCTGGTAATGTGAGGACTGGTGTCATGTAGAGGTGATCTTTCAACCCTGTCAATGCCTTCTATTGAGATTCAGACTAAAAGAATTTTTATTTTGCTCCTCCCTTGGTGACTTGACTCAAGGGCCAAGTGATAAGAGAAAATCCCAACACGAACCTGTGGTAGAAGTTGGCAAGACATAGAAAGCTACGGAGCTCTGTCAAAGTGGTTGGAGAGGGCCAATCTCGAATGAATTGGATCTTACCTGCATCGACATGCACCCCCTTTTCATCAATAATGTATCCAAAATATTGAACCTGGATCATATCAAAAGTGAATTTCTCAAAATTGGCACATAACCTATGTTGCCGCAGTGTTTAGAGAACATATCGGATGTGGTGGAGGTTCTCTTCCAAACTTTGGCTGAAGATCAAGATGTCATCCAAGTATACCACTACAAATGAGTTGGTGAATGGTCACTAGATGTCATCCATTAGCCTCATGAAGGTTGTAGCAGCATTCGTCAATCTGAATGGCATAACCAACCATTCGAAAGGCCCTCCTTGGCTTTAAAGGTAGTCTTCCACACATCAAAGGGTTTGATTGGTACCCGGTGATATCCTGACTTCAAATCGATCTTGCTGAAATATTTTTCCCCTTCAGTTGGTCTAGGAGGTCATCAATCCATGGGATCAGGTACCTATTACAGACAGCGATCTTGTTCAATGTCCGATAGTCAATAACAATAACAGCACGGGAACTTCATTCATACCCAACATGTCACTTCCACAAGTATGGTTGTCCCACTAATACATCACAACCTTCAACGGCATCAATGTCACACAATACCTCATCTATGAAGGGCTTGATGTTGTGTGGAAGACAACACTGCAGGCTCATGCGAAGATCCCATCCTTGGTGAAGCCACCCGATGGTGTACGGTTGTGGATGTGTTGTGGTCAGTAAGCACAACCGCTTCACAACCTCTGCAAAAATGTGGTTCTTTTGGCTCCCGCTATCGACAATGAACTGTAGCAGAGAGTCATTTACCCACATCTCGGAGTGGAAGAGACACTCCTCCTCGTCTGGATCTTTGGGTTCCTCATTTTGTATCTTCGTTGTGGCAATAGTAGCATTGGGCTCTGCACCAATAATCTTCTTCCCTTTATCATTCCCCTTGTCGGGTTCTAACTCAGAGTCGAAACGTGTATCTGATTCTGAAACCTTTAGCTCAGCCACCAGTGACTGCTTGGCCCGACACTCACTTGTGTTGTGAGTGGAGCTCTTATGGAACTCACACCACTTTCCTGTGTCCTTTTTCCGCTTCACGACATTTTTCTTTGCTTACAGCTTTGGCGGGTTGTCTTGGGCTACCCCGGCTTGGCTTTGTCCTTTGTTATTTGGTTTGGGAGCACCTTTCCTTTGCTTCAGATTGACATATCCAATGTCTCTCTTCTTCTATTTAAACTTTTGATCAACCTTGACGACATATCGGTATGTCATGCTGAGCGAGGGGATGTTAAGGAATTCTATTTCTTCCTGGATGTACTTGTGAAGGTAGTCATGGTATTTGAGTACCAAATGCTGCTCTGAATCCTTGATACCCAACTTTGTGCGAAGGGTATGGAAAGCACTGGGAAATTTTGGCATGTCTTGGTCCCTCCCCTACCGCAACATGGTCCACTTTATGTATTGATCCTTATAGCTTCCAACAGGATAGTACTGCTCCTTGATGGCATCTTGGAATGAATCCCAAGTGGGTGCGGCTAAAAATAGTGAGCCTGTACTTTCATCCTTTTGCTCACAGTAGGTTTCCCACCAGTCCTTGACATGGGGGGCTGCTTTGGTAAGAGCGAAAATAATCTTTTCCTGACTCGAAAAATCATGAATAGAAAAATAACCCTCTAGTATATTTAACCATTTATCAACGACATTTATGTCTATCTGACCCTCGAATCTAGGGATTTCAAATTAACTTGTACCTTAAATGGTGTGGCATTTCCAGAGTAGCTATTGGAAGCTGATGCATCGCCCCTGGGTAGCCGCTAAAGGATCTAGGCAAAGTTGTCCATCATCGTATTCCTTTGTCAGTCAAGGGCTTCTTTGAGCAAGATTTTGATAGGATCTCCTACCCCCTCGTCTTTCTTTTCATCCACCATGGAAGGTCATTGGGATTTGCATGGCTAGTCTTGCAAAGGTTCGACTAGTTCAAGCCCTAACTCCTTATATCCTAACCTTGTTGGGGACATGCAAAGAAAAACAAAGAAAAAACGAACCGCTCTAATACCACTGATCTAGATTTGAATAGGAACACAAAAAATGACAGAGATAACCATAAACACAGAGATGCGGTGGAAATAATATTTCATTTCATTAATGTAAAATATTGAAATATGCTTACAATAGCAATGGAAATAAACTAGGTAGGGCGATAGTAGCTTATCTCTGAGAAGAGATGTGATAGTTACATGCCTCTAATCTGTGTTACAATGAGGTTTGAAGGCATATTTATTGTTGAGAAACAATGGAAAACCGTAAACATCCAAAAACCTAACCCGAGAAAATGACATGCCAAATTATGGGCCCCGTTTGGGTAAATTGGTACATCAACTTCCCGGGGTCGTAACTTTGGCATATGATCTCCATTTGACATGCACAATATCTCATTAGAAAGATATATCCGAGAACTACAGTTTTGGGAAGAACAACATGCATCGCTGTTGCTCCTAGTTTTCACAAAAAACATTGTTTTGGACCTCAAAACGGCTCTAGAAGTTCAAGACCTGAAAAACTGCTAAAAATGGTAAACTGTGCTACAATCAGGGAAAATGAAAAGCTAAAAGAAACAATGGTGGGGGTCCAATTAGACTTTGCAGGTGGCCACCAATATCCACCTAGATCATGTTCATTGAAAATAGCCTCTAATTTACAGTAATTTGTGGAAGAATTTGTAATTGTTCATAGATCTTGTATATCATTATTGATTTGAGGCTTCTATGAGTTGAGATTGTGGTTTTATCTTTTGTAGTTATCACATTCATGTTTTTGGAATCCACGTTTCAAACCATCCTCTGTGGCTCATCATCAGGATAGATCCATGAGTGAATAAGTCATAAATGAGAAGCGTTAATAAATAAAGATAAGGGTTATGATGAGGATCAATGACAAAGAACAAGTTTTGAAGGATTAATTTAATTAGATAATGATCTTAATCTAGTATTAATTTTACTTTCATCTTTTTCTTTTATTT